>JAJPUD010005927.1:48040-136574 GCA_023553655.1 Myrmecobius fasciatus | reverse complement strand
TTTGGAGGGGGAGCTGGTGGCTTTAGAGGGGGAGCTGGTGGCTTTGGAGGGGGAGCTGGTGGCTTCGGTGGCCCTGGTGGCTTTGGTGGCTCTGGTGGTCCCGGTGGTTTCCCTGGTGGCATCCATGAAGTGACTGTCAACCAGAGTCTTCTAAAGCCCCTCAATGTGGAGATTGACCCCCAAATTGGACAGGTGAAGACCCAAGAGAAGGAGCAGATCAAGACCCTCAATAACAAATTTGCTGCCTTTATTGACAAGGTGAGTCAACCTGGAACAATGGGGGTAATGAAGAAGCCCATTATGAGATTATGTATTATTATATAAAATGTACTTGACTTGGACTCAGGATGCTGGTTCAAATACTGACTCTTACCTGCCACCCATATAAGCTGTTGGGTCAGTCAATTCTGTACTTCAATTCTTCATCTGTAAAATGAAAATGTTGCACTGAGTAGCTCTATGGTCTCTTCCAGATCTAAAGGATCTGGATCTATTTAGATCTAAAGGATTCAGATATAAGGATCATGTTTGTTGTGCCTCAGTTACTTCATATGTAAAATGAAGCAATTTGTCTATTAATATTGGTAAGGTCTTATTCAATTGTAAAATTCTATCATTCTATGGCTGTGTTTAGATAGAAAACTAACAGCTTAGCTGCAACTTTCATGAATTTCTCAGTGATTAATCAGTGACAAATTTTGTTTTCCTTTTCTCATTAATCTGGCCACTCTGCTTATGCTCTTTGTTTACAATACTGGCTCAGTTTAGCAGCTGTCGCTGAGGAGAGCTTTAGTCATTTTAGGAAGAGAGAGTACAATTCTGTTAAAACTGATCTTTGCCTCAGGCAGAGAGGTGATTCTATCCCTAGCTTATGGGAAAAGAAAGCTTATGGGGCCATAATGGCAAAGATGGATTAATAGCAATCGCCCCAATTTCTAGAAACCTTTACTGTTTACAAAGGAATTTATAAACCTTGTAAAAATGTAATTATTTAACTTTTACAATTGAGGAAACTGAGGCTCAGAGATTAAATGATTTATCCAGGATTTCTGGGCCAATAAGTATTAAGGCTAGAACTGTAACCCAGGTATTTTTTATTCAAAAAGCATTTCCCCCCCACCAGAACTCCAAGTCCTCACAGGACTACATCATTTTTTGTTGTAAAGGGTTGATAATGAACCCAATTCCTTGGACATCTGAGAAAGGAAAAAAAAATTTCCAAAGCCAAAGAGAAATGATTTGGGAACTCTGTTAAAAATGTGGTTGTTTTTTATAGTTTTAAGATTATAATTATGACGATTATCGTAAACTCCTTTGACCATACATTTATTCCTTGGGCTGAGCAAAGAGTTTTGTTAGGATAAATGTGCACAGCAGAGAGAAGTGCCTAATGACCCCAATTAGTATTATGACATTTGAAACCTGTCTCTCTGATGACTAGTCCTATGACTTTCTGCAAGTCTCTTTATCTCTCTGACCTTTAGTTTGTCATTTGTAATATGGGCATAAATAACACTTGAACTGATTACCTTATAAGGGTTTTTTAATGAGGATATAATTAGAACTTCAACACGTATAGAGATGTGAATCATTACTAGTATGATAAAATAAAAAGAGGGCTAGAAAAATCTTTAGGGGACACATACAGTTTAATAGATACATAACTATGAAGTAGAAATTTGTTCTTATTTTCCTATTCTTCTTCCCTCTTGCTCCCTATCATAAACCACCTAAATCAAACCACAAACCTTACATAAATTTGGCATTTTCTACTTCAAGGTGGAATAAAGAGAATTCTGGATTTGCTACTAATCTAAGATCTATGTCCTTGGACAAATTTCTGGGTGGTCAGTTTCTTCCTCTATAAAATAGGGTGATTGGATGGACTCTCAATTGCTTTCTGGTTCTAACATTCAAATATTCCCACCCTACTTCCCCACCCCCTTCTCAGGTTGCTTGAAAAAATTCATTCATGAACAGCTGATAGGTAGGATAGTAGGTCGAGTACTGGAATCAGGAAAACCTGAATTTAAATCCAGCCTAAGATATTTACTAGCTATGTGACCTTAAGCAAGGCACTTAATCTTTCTCTTTCTCAGTTTCCTCAATTGTAAAATTGGGATTCTAATAGCATACTACCTCCCAGGGTTGTTGTGAAGATTAAATGAGATAATATTTGTAAAGTGCTTAGCACTATATCTGGCTTAATAAATACTTGTTCCCTCCCTACTTCTTTATTCCCAGAAGGTAAACAATATTTATATTATAAAAGATAATTCCAATAGACTTGTGATGTAGAGAGCCATCTGCATCCAGAGAGAGGACTATGGGGACTGAATGTGGATCATAACATACCATTTTCACCTTTCTTCTTCTTGTTGTTTGCTCAACTTTTTTCTCTCATTTCCCTCCTTTTCAATTTGATTTTTCTTGTGCAGCATGATAAATGTGGAAATATGTTTTTTTTTAAAAGGTAGCTGAAGGGAGATGACTACTTTAGGGCAAAGGTTTCATTCTCTGATTTTGAGACCCTAGATATGAAAGGGGAAGTAATTTGAGAGTGTGGAATCTTCTCAGTATCCCTTCAATTATACTGATAGACACGGTATCTTTCTTTCGTGATAAGGCATAAGATGTCTTATTTTGTAGTACATAGAAAATGTTTCTTAAATGTATCCATATATATTTATTTGAACTGGGGATGATGAGGGGCGGGTAAGCTGTTAAGAGCAGGAATTATCCACACATTGCAGAAGAGACTGATAAGGACTTGTAATTTTCTTGGCAAAGATGCTGAAGTGGTTTAGTATTTCCTTAAAATGAAATGATATAACACTAAATGTTTCATATATATCATTCAACCTAATAAGCATAATGTAATATGATATGGCATGATAGAATTATCATATCACATCATATGATATACACTTCTTATAGTAATAAGAACAGGCATTGAGGTGTACTTTATGGTTGCAAAGTACTTTTATATATGTTTCTTCCTTTGCAGCAGTTGGTGTACTCGTTAGTTCATATGTATTATTCCCATTTTACTGATGAGGAGATTGAGTCTCAGATGTTAAATGATTGAATTTAAAAGGATAGTAGATAGTAAGTAGTTAGATAGTAAAATAGTAAGATAGTCTTTTGACTCCTTGAACTATAGTAAACAGTCACATAACTTGGCCAGCAATGTTTTGGAAGATCCAGGTGGGTGCTGAGAGTCTCTCCTTTTTGGTTTATAGGTCCGGTTCCTGGAACAACAGAATCAAGTTCTAGAGACCAAATGGCAGCTGCTTCAGGAGCACGGTTCCACCTCAAACTCCAATGACCAGAACCTTGAGCCCTTCTTTGAGAACTACATCAGTAGCCTCCGGGCCCATTTAGATATGATGGTTAATGAAAAAAACAAGCTGACTGGGGAGCTGAGCAGTATGGAAGACTTGGTTGAAGACTTCAAGAAGAAGTGAGTTTCATTTCCAGCTATAATGTAGGCATAGATTTAGATCTGGAAGTGACATTAGAATATTTACCTTCATCTCCCATTTCTATAACTGTTGAGAAGTCTATGATCAGAATACTGGATATCTGTATTGGTTTAATTTTCCCCTGGTTCTTTCTGGCCATGGATATGTAGGTGGAGAGAGGGCCTGTTTCTGGTCAGTGTAATTCATACTACAACTAGTATAAGACTGCAATCTTTCAAAAGGCTTTTCTATTATCATGGTAAGAGACAGAGAGAATACACTTATGCAGCCCCTATTCTCAGGGATTAAGTCAAAGATAAATAAAAGACAGGAAAATAGAATTGAACTGAATTGAGCTGGATTACAGGATAAAAACAACAGGCATAGACTGGGCAGTAAAATATTAATATCACAGGAATACATCATTATTTGTTATAAAGGGTTGATAATGAGCCCAATTCCTTGGACATCTGAGAAAGAAAAAAGCCCAGGGGAAGCAAATTAGAGTAAATTCAATTTGGGAGAGGAAAATGAAGGGAAGTACGGGATAGGGAAGTGATCCTAATTCCAGGTGATAAGAGAGTTCCTCTATGATCAATCCAAGAGGGCTTCTTTAGAGAAGAAGACTTTAGGAGAATGTCCAATTGTTAATTTGTCACCATTTAGATATTTTTTCTTAGGTCCAATCCAAACCTCATTTGTTTGATGTAGAGACTGAGTGCTGTTGATTAGCCTGGTTTTCTTAATCTTTATGAGGACTCTCTAGAGGTCCTAGGAAGGTTATGAATTGAAATGTCTTTTTTTTTCTCTACAGATACGAAGATGAGATCAACAAACGCACTGCTGCTGAGAATGACTTTGTGGTTCTTAAGAAGGTAAAGTTCCTCACTCTCATTCCCTGGGGACCTTACAGTGATCCTTGGGAAACCTTGGTGATGTGTGTGGCTGGAAGGTTGAAGGAGATGCCAACTTTGAAACTGGAAAGACAATAAGGAGCATTAGCAGATATCAGACTCTTGTAATGTTATACCTGGAAGGAAATCCAGATTCATTAATTTGCTCCAACCTCTTTATCCTATCAATGAAGTAATTGAAACCCAGAGATGAAGGGACTTGCCTAAAGTCACATAGTAACTAGCAGTGTGGACACTAAAACAAGTCTCCCAGGTCTCACCCTGGGGTTCTTTCCTTTCCATAAGGGGTTCTTAATTTTTATGTGTGTTAATGGACCCCTAGCATAGGTTAAGCCTATGGACTCTTTCTCAGAATAATTCTTTTAAATGCATGAAACTTTTTTGAAAAGCAGAATACAAGGAAAACAAATTCTATTGAAATACAATTATCCAAATAGTTTTTTTTTAATTGGGGACTCTTTAAGAAGGTTCTGTTTTATATTTTATCACCACATCATTTCTTACTTGGAATCTGAGAGTTGGGGAAATCTTTGTGAGGAGGTAAGATTCAGGAAGATATTCACCTTCTAGGCAGGTAAGAATCTTACCGAAGAGGCACTACCATAAGGAAGTAAAGATAATTTTTTTGCTCTCCCCATCCCTCAGGAAAAATGAATGAAGTACCAGGCTTCCTCTTTGAGTCATCCCTGTCTGATAAACTTATTGAATTTTCAAATATGATTAGATTTTAAGTCATGCTAGCAAAAAGCACAAAGAGAAAAAAGTCTGATGTTTACTAGTTGTATGACTGTGAACATGTTACTTCACCTGAAACTCAGTTTACTCATCTGAAAAATAGGTATAAAAATACTTCCACTACTTTTCTTACTGAATTGTAGTATGGAAAGCACTTTGTAAATCTTGGGTGCTAAATAAATGGAAACAAAAAATAGTATTACTACTTTTGGTCAGTATTCTTGGTTTATTTATTAATAGGTTCTTGGTCTATCAGTTAAAAGGATTTAAAGAGTCTGAAGAACTTGGAGAGCTAAAATTGCTTTTATTTTATCTTAAACTGGACCACCTCCTGGACCTGTCTTCTCAAATCCAAATTGCTCATTTGGCTTTAAAGGTCACTGTGCCATTCCTTGGAGAGGCAGCATGGTGTAGTCAAAGAGTCCCAGATGTGGAGCTAGGAGGGACACATTTTGAATATAAAGAACAGCTGTGTGATCCTGGGCAACTCAATTTCTGAGCTTCAGTTTCCTCATCTGTAGAATGGGGGTTGTTGTGGACATCACATGAGATGTATGGAAAGGGCTTAAGACTGGATTTGAACTCAGGTCCTCCTGACTCTTCCACTTCCACAAAGTGTTATGTACATCTTAACTGCTATTGTTCTTTTCCCATCTCTTCACCCCCTTTGTTATTCTCTCCTTATTGACTTTATCAGAGGTAAGCAAACCTATCCCCAACTCTAGCACATGCCTTACCTATCCCCTTAACTGTCCCCTTACCTCTGTCCCTTACTATCCACAGTCTCTCTCTCAGAGCCCAATTTTGTCCATCTCTCTTCCTATCAGATTCTCCTTTTTCAGGAAGCCATCCTTAATGAACTCCTCTCTATTTGTTCCTCAAACTTCTGACCCTCTCAGCCCTGATATGAGTAACTCTTTCTAGCTGCCTCTAATCTGGTCTTTGGTTTTGTGTTCACCTGGATCCTGGTTTCCCCTTAACTTTTTGAAGGTTGAAACTATATTTTCTCTAAGGATGCAGAATTGTACAGTGGTAAGAATATCAACCCTGGAATCAGGGACCTGTGTGACTTTGGGAACCTTCTCGAACCTCAGTTTTCCTTACCTATAAAATGGGCAAACTATACTAACTGGCCTCTGGGGGTCAATGATCTGCAATCATTTTTTTCTACACCTCTCATCCCCTGTGTGGTGGGTCACTCAGAGCATAATTCAGACCAACTAAATTCTTTGACAGGATGTTGATGCTGCCTACATGACCAAAGTAGAACTGGAGGCCAAAATGGAGAGCTTGATGGATGAGATGAACTTCCTCAAGGCCCTGTATGATGCAGTAAGTTCTCTTCTAACTTCCTATCCTTGTCACCGACTTCCTGACTTCTTAAACAAGGGCTTAGAAACTTCTTCCAGAGAGACTCCATCTCAATTATACTGCTCAGGGCTGTTCTCCTGGGCAGGGTGATCAGTGATGACCAAACTTGTGGAGTTTTTCTAGCCTCTCATTGGGCAACCTTCAGAAAGGTCCTGTTTTATAAGTGCAGTCCTTATTGCTGGAATTCTTATTGTCTCCTCCACATCCTACATTTAGGGCTGTTTTCCAGTTTCCTACTTCTGACTTTTTTCCTTCTCCTTTTTCTCTTTTTCTTCCTCCTCCTCCTTATCTTCTTCTTCTTCTTCCTCCTTATCTTCTTCCTCCCCATAATACTCTTCTTTATCTTCTACTTTTTCCTCTTCCTGTTCTTCCTCCTTTTCCTCTTTCTGGGAGTGAATATATCCATGTGCATTTGCAGGAGATGTCCCAGATGCAATCAGACACCAGTGACACCTCTGTGGTTTTGTCCATGGACAACAACAGATGTCTGGACCTAGATAGCATCATTGCTGAAGTCCGAGCACAGTATGAGGACATTGCCCAGAGGAGTAAGGCTGAGGCTGAAGCCCTGTACCAGACAAAAGTAAGTGATACCAGTTCATTAGTTTAAAAAAGCTGCTTGTGTCCTAGGATCCTAGAGCTGGAGCAAGGACTTCATTAAGAGCAGATTCCTGCTTCTGACAATCCAGACATACCATATATTATAACCCCATGCATTATTATTGAAGTAGAACTTCAATTCCAAGTGTACTTCCTTTAGCATCTGCTCTTGATGCAGTATACAAAATGCCCTCTCTATCATATAGCTAGGAGAAATGAGGTAAACCCAGACTTTCTCTGTTGGCACAAAGAACTCCATGCAGATTCTCCCCAATTTGCCATATCGGAACAGTCAGAAATTCCCCACTTTTGGTAGTTGCACCAATTTGGAATTGAGTCTGCTTCTGGGTTTGGAAACCATCAGACTGTGGTTCTATGGGGGTGACATGGTATAAATGATTGTGAGAACCAGGACCAACTTTGAATATAAAGGATAGCTGTGTGTCCCTGGACAACTCACTTAATCTTTGAGTCTCAGTTTCCTCAACTCTAGAATGAGGGTTGTAGTAGAAATCACATGAAATATATGGAAAGGGCTTTGAGAACCTTAAAGTGTTCTATATATTGCTGTTATTTAGTCAATTTGTGCATAGGGTTCATTCCTGACTTTGCTGTGGGACTTTGGGCAAGTCACCTTCCTTCTTTGAGCCTTAGTTTCTGCATCTATAAAATGTAGGAGGGGGATTCGACCAGAAAATCTCTAAAGTACCTTCTAGTACTCTGAATATGGGGTTTTTTTCCTATTAGTTGGGAGAACTGGAAAACACAGCTGGCAGGCATGGGGATGACCTGAAAAGCATCAAGAATGAAATCTCTGAGCTCAACAGGATGATCCAGAGGCTTCGAGCTGAAATTGAGAATGTCAAGAAGCAGGTGGGTATATGGAGGTGATAGAGGCTAGACTTGGAGCCTGGATCTGGGTTCAAGTGTAGCTTCTGACACTCTGTGACTCTAAGTTACTCTCTGAGTCTCAGTTTCTTCATCTGTAAAATGAGATGATCCAAATGAGAAAATGTATATAAAAAGCCTTGCATATGTTAAGTATTAGATATTATAATAATAGCTCTTATTATTATGACTTAAGCTTAAGTCATAAAGCATGGTTATTGAAAGTGAAAATGCAAATACCCAATTATCTGTATGGGAAGCTCTTGGTTCAGTGCTTGGCACATAGTAAGTATTCAATAAATGCTTGTTGATGGATTTATTGATTGATCTATCTAATTGTATGTAATCCTGTCCTGGGAGCTTCACCAGTTTAGTGACCACACTTAGGTACTGTCCTAAAGAAGCCTGAAAGAGTCTAATATTAGGAACATTACCAAAATATAAAAGATCATGCAAACATTTAGACAGTAAAGCCAAGATGTAAGGATGCATATTGGGGGAACAACTATGGAAGCCCCAGAATGGGTGGAGGAAGTGAAATTTTCTCATAAATCCATGTAAACTTCTTAGCAGAGATAGTTTTTCCATAGTAGAAAGACCATTGTACCCTAGGATCAGCAGATCTGGATTCCAATTCTTCTTCTGATGTTGATTAGTCATATGGAAAATATAAATGAAAAATAGGAATAAAAACTTTTATTTACCTGACAGTTGTTATGAACTGATTTTGGTAAACCATAAAGGGACATATAAATATGAACTGATCACTCCCCTGTCATACTTTTCTAGACATGAGAAACATCCATCTGAAGAACAGGATACCACTAACTCCATTATTTTCCTTTTCTCTTCCTAATCTCTCATTGCCATTCCTACTCTTCTTTCCCTATTAGAACGCCAACCTTCAAGCAGCCATTGCTGATGCTGAGCAGCGTGGGGAGATGGCTCTCAAGGATGCTAATGCCAAGATGGTGGACCTCAAGGCTGCACTGCAGCAGGCCAAGGATGAACTGGCCCGCCTACTTCGTGATTATCAGGAGCTCATGACAGTCAAACTAGCCCTGGACATGGAGATTGCCACCTACAGGAAGCTGTTGGAGGGAGAGGAATGCAGGTGGGTCCACAGAAGTGAAGCCTGGTTTGGTCCAAGGAAATACAGGCCGGAAGGAGATTTTTAAGTCTTTGAGTTTGGAGGAGCTGGGGGTAGAGGAGACAGCAAATCTTGGTGTTGTAAGGGTATTGTGTAGACCAACCATGAGATATCATAGGGTACCATCTAGAACAACCCAAGACATGAATTCCTTAAACAACATCCCTGACAATAAGGCATCTTGTTGATCTTATTGGCTCTTGTTGACCTTCAGTGATGGAGAACTCACTATACCTTGAGTCACTCATTTACATTTTTGGACAATTCTAATTGTAATTAATCTCATATCACCTTCCATGTAATTTTCTCCACTGATCTTTATTCTTTTGGGGAGTAAAGAAGTATAAATTTAATTCCTTTTCCATGTAACAAACTGTCTAATATCTGAAGGCAGTTTTCTTGTTCCCTCTTCCTTAATAACACTTCAAAAACTCCAGGGAGAAAGTATTAGGCTAGAGGATCAAAAAGAGCATTATGTTTTTAAGGATTCAGGAGCACCAGGGTATAGTCTCAAGGGAGGCTGCAGAATGTCCTGCTCTGAGGAGATGAGTTAGATCTAATTCTGCCTAGAGAAAGATCCTTCTAGACTATGTAGAATTCCTTCTTCCTAAGAAAGAGGGAAGTCATGGGAAGGTAGAGAATTTAGACCTTTGCTTGGGATAAGTAATGTACAGCTGGATGTTTCTCCATAACAGGATGTCTGGAGAGTGCCAGAACACTGTGAGCATCGGTAAGCATTGGTTTGTTACTTTGGGAAGTTGTGGGAGAGGTAATAGGATACTGGTTCTTAAACTATGACTTGGGAAGGACAATAGAAATAGAAGACAAAAGAGACTATGGTCAAGGCTATAGAGAGCCAACCCAGGCTTGATATTGGTAGTGACCCACAAGCTATGAGAACAGGAATGATTGACCACTTCCCTTTCCCTGAGCTTTATATGGCTTCTCATTCCTTTCTCTGAGAGATCAGTTACTGTGTAGACTACAAATACAAGTGTACTCCAATGCATTTCCTGGAATCTGTATTTTTTTCTTTATGGAACTATGGTTCCAGAGCTGTAGAATAGCATAGATCATTTAGTACCTCTGCTTCTTTTTAAAGACAAGAAAACTGACATCCAGAGATACAAATTATTTACCCAACATCATTTGACTAATTAGTGATAAAGCCAGAATTTGAATCCACGTCTGCTGCCTCCAGGTTTAGTGTAATTTGCCCTATACAATCAATTTAGTCTCTGATTTGGAAGCCATCCATTCCAATCTATGTCTGATTAGAAATTTCTATACCCTTTCTAAGTACCCTCTCAACTGTCTGTCCTAAAAAGTTAATAAGGCATCTATTGGTGATGAAACATGGATATTGATGGGATCCCTCCAGTGTCAGAGCTAAAAACCATCTAGTCCAGTTCCTCATTTTATAGAGGCATAAAGAAGCATACTTCCTTTCCCAAAGCCACATAGTGAATTAGTAACATTTGAAACTAGAGGGATTGTTTAATGCAGATCCATAACTCAGATAAGGAGATGAGAGCTTTTTGACCCAGAGCACCTAAATTTTGGAAGAGTGAAAATTTAACACATAAATACCTTTAGCAGGTAGGAATCAATATAATAACTAATTCCTTTTTCATTCAATTGTTTTTATCTTAAATTCCTTGCATCATTTTCACAACATGAATTATAAAATTGTTTTTAGGGCTGCTTACCTTTAGCACCAACATTTCTAGTTATAGATTTGTTGTAGTGTGTGTGTGTGTGTGTGTGTGTGTGTGTGTGTGTGTGTGTGTGTGTAGATGAATGATGAAAGTGGTTAAGGGAAAACCATGTCAGGTTCCTGATATCATATGTATTTGTATTTTTTTTTCTTTAGAAATGGTCCACAGCAGCAGTAGCGCTAGTGGTGGTTCCATGGGAGGAGGAGCCGGTGGACATGGTCGAAGTGGCATCAGTGGTGGCAGTTATGGCAGTGGGGGCACAGGTGGCAAGGGAATAGGCTCTGGGGGAAGTTATGGCAGAGGAGGAACGGGCAGGAAGGGAATGGGCAGTGGGAGCTATGGTGGCAGTTCTAGTGGGGGCTTGAGCTCTGGGGGGAGCTGTAGTGTTGGAGGTGGATACTCTAGCCAGTCTGGAGGCTCTGGGGTTGTCAGTGGGGGTGGTAGCAGCTCTATCCAAATCTCACAGAGCTCTACCCGGAGCCAGAGGTCCAACAGCAAATTCTAAAGTACACATGAGTAAACTACCAAAAGCCCAACTGTGCTCATTCCTGCTCTATCCTAGCCCAGGCTAACCAAATTCTGCATCACACTATATAGCTATATCTACAAATATAGTTTCCAGTCCTCTTCTTGCTTCTTCCCTCTGCTCTGGCATCCTTCCTCCTTCAGCTGAGACCACAACCATGGAAGTTAGGGGGTTTGCAATGTTGGGAGGTATCTCCACAGCAGCTGGGAACATGCCTAGGAGATGAGATCCCTGGACAATGTCCCAAGCCTGCTCTCTTCTTCAGACGACCTCATTCGAGAGATTCAGCTTTGTGACTCTAACCCTTGGGGGATCCTTTGGTCTCTACTTTATCCAGATGTTTTGATTCCCTGTTGAGTGATACTGGACCAGGGGAAACATGCTCTGTTATTCCAATAAAGTGCATTGTTTAAAACATTTCTGTTTTGGTTTTCATGATGTCTTGCTGGTTTCCTTCTCCTTTATCTTTGCTTTCCCAAGGGAGACTGTAGCACCATAGGAGCTTCCCAGGGTTATTGTGCCTGATCTGTGGGAGAGCCTTCTGAACTCCTACTGGACTGATTTGTCATAGTCAAACACTGTAACTTGACCCTAACATCATGATGTCCTGGAATTTGGGACCCAGTTGGCTGCTTCCTCACCATCACAAATGGGTTCAAAGTACTCTACAACTTAACAATGAATAGCTTTTGAACCCAAAGTTCTGAATTCCAGTGTTGTATCTGCTTCTTATTACTGTGTGACTCTAAGCAAATCATTTAATCTCCCTGAGTCTCAGCTTTCTCATTTGTAAAATGGGGGAAGAAGCTAAACTTAATGATCTCTAAAAACCTTTTCCAAAAATAATTTCTATGAATTATCTCTTTGAGTCTATTCTGTCATAGCACCTCTTCTTTCTCTTGGAAAGGAAGGTGTGTCTGAATCTGCTGGCCACAGTCACTTGTAGAAATAAATGAACTACAATTCGATCTGTAGTAAAAACCATTGTGATGTCATTGGTTCTCTTCAAGTATGAAAGAGGAATAATAATAACAAATTAGAGAGTATCAGACATGGAGTCAAGAGCCATAGGTTTGAATCCTGCCTCTGACATTTACTAGTTCTGTGACCCTTATGATGCATTCCTTCTTGTGCCATGGTGTACAGAGTGCCATGCTTTGCATCAGGAAAACATGAGTTCAAATCTAGTCTAAAACAATCCCTAGACATATTATCCAGGGCAAATCACAGCACCTCTCTTTGCTTCAGTTTCCTAAATTGTAAAATGAGGATAATAATAGCATCTATTTCTTAAGGTTGTTATGAGGATGAAATGAGGTGTCTATAAAGTGCTTAGCATATATTCAGTGCTTAATAAATGCTTTATTCTTTTCCCTTTTCCCTTCTTTGAACGTTGGCCACAAATCTGTAACTTCACTTATAGGGTGTTGTGTGGAAAGTGCTTCAAACACCTTGAAAGGGCATAGAGGTTGGAGTTGTTATTGTTGCTGCCATATGCCACCCACATCAAGCACATTTTTTCCATGTTCAATGCCCTGCCCTGGGTGATTAGGTATGGGTGTGGGAGATATAGAGAAAAGCAGGAATACCTGGCCCCTGCCCTCAGGGAGTTCCCAGTGTAATGGGAAGATAGGACCCAGGTTCCAACACAGATGACAGAACAACTGGACAGAACTCTGGATGTTTTTTGGTGGAAGAAGTTGGGAAGAAGAATGGTGAGAAAAATGAAGACACATGGAGGGGAAGGAGCAGACTTACACAATGGTATGGAAGAATCATTTAGAAAAGGCTTCCCAGCATCTCCATAGGATCATAGGATTTTTATAGTGGAAAGAACTTTCAGAGGTCCTCTGGTTCAGTTCTTTCATTTTTTTTCAGGTGAGCAAGCTGAGGCCCAGGGAAGTAAAAATAGAGGGGAGGACATTCTGAGCTTTGAGATGGCCCTGGGCATTGAGGTTGCCACCCACAGGGAGTTTCTGGAGGTCAAGACACTGGGGTCTCACAACTGAAGGGCATCTTAGTCTCAGAAAGTGCCATTGAGGGGGACAAGAGATCACAAAGAGACTCTTTTGTTGATTTTGGAATGCTCCTGGCCTGGGGAGGCTAGGTTTGAAAACATAAGGATGCTTTTTCATTGAGTGGACTCCACCAGAGCTGAAGAAAATCAGACAGAGGACCAAAAGAGAAATCAAGGGATGGATATTGGTGAACATGGAATCATTTCCTATTTGGGTGGTATGGTCTCCTACAGTTCTTATGACACAGAAAGCATTTGGGAATTTATCTGGTTTCTAAACAAGCCTTCCCATTTTACCCAAGAAAGGCAACAGTTTTGGAAAACTAAATTCCATCCTCTCCAGTGACCTTGCAGAGGATGTTGCTGTAAACTGTGACTGCTGTGAGTCATTTCAATTTCACGATGACTGATTTGTGGTTCTTAATGACTCTTCTCATTCTGTGTATTAAGGAGCTGTTTGAATTTTGTAATTCATAGAGCCATCCTTTCTCTGAGGAATGTAAAGTATTTGACACTTTCCTAGAAAACAGATACATGACAGCACCTTTTTATTCATGGATATATTAATAATTGAGATCTATTACCCCTTAGTATACTTGCATATTGAGGCATTCCATTTTCTCTCCCCTGGCTCCACAATTCCCCATCTGAATTAGATTTCCAAGTCAAATCCCAAGGAGAAACATGATCAGTATTTTTGATTCTCATGTTTTGAAAACAGTCTGAAGTCATCTTTTTTGGCACTGGCAAAGTAATCACTCGTTGCTTTCTTTTTCTAAAATCTGTGGAATTCTCCTCCTGTTTCTCTAAGTATAACTTCATAGATAAGAATCTGTCTGGGTCCACACAGCCTCTGGGATCCCTGAGAAGATTCTCCATAACTTCCTTCTCAGCCAAACTTGGGCAAATGAAGAAACTCTTATATTCTTATGTCCCTCAATCAATTGCTTCAATCAAAGATTTAAAGGAAGAGATAAAGGATTGAAGATAATAAATAACACCCAGTTCTCCACTGATCACCCTCCTGGAATCTTTGAAAAGGGGGAAGCACTTTTAACACACAGTAAAAAATGAGACAAAAAGGAAACCTGGGAAGCTACCATGCCATAATTCTAATCTGGATGCAGATCTATATGACTGCAGTATTCCTCCTTCTGTCTTCATCTGGTTGTTGAGAATATCCTCTAAAAACTCTTTTACACTCTTAAATCTTTTGCATGGGTTTTCTCCTTCCTTCTTTTCTAGTGTAGACTTTGAGCTACCCTATGGTCCCACAAATGTAGTAAATGAAATGGGAATGGGGTGGGACTGATTAATTAATTACTAATTCCTTCATTTAAAAATTCCTCAAACTCATAAAGAGAACCTTATTTGAAATAGTTTAGTGAATAGCCTTTATTTAGAGGCTATCAATTCAATTCAGTCATTTACTTTTTGTGTGGCTCTGCACAAGTCACTTAAACCATCTGGGCTCCAGTTTCTTCATCTGTAAAATAAAGGAACTGGACTAGATGACCTTTAAGCTCTCTTCAATTCTAATCCTATGAAATTTCCTTAACAAACATTTATTAAATACCTACTATGTTTAGAGCACCAATTTGCAGTTTTGAAAATACAAAGAGCACTCAAAAAATCCTGTTTTCATGATGCTTACAGTCTAGTAGGCAAGAACCATGGGACCATTTCTTAGTAATTCTTAAATACTTATCACCACACTCCTACTCCAGCCAGGTTTCTAGCATTCTGGAAACTGCCCAACCTACTGATGTGTCCTGGTCCCAAAGGATTTAAATTTCTGTCTAGGCTCTGCTTATGCACAATTCATTTTCTTCTCAGAGCCCTCTTTTGGGCAATAGGGGTGAGGGAAATAGGTGTGGAGGAAGATTTGGGGAGAAGAGCTGTGGATCCCACTGGCATTGAGCTCCTTATTTGGCAAAGGAGACAAGATAAACACTCAGGAGAGAGTGACCCAGAGACAGAATCAGAATCACGAATGGTTGGAAAGAATTCTAGATATCTGGGTAGGGGACAATGGGAAAGGTTTTGGGATACAGCACCAGGTTGCTTACTCAAGGAGGATTCCTGGTTCATAAAAGCTCTTATGGAACAGTTAGGAAGAAGGAAAGAGGCAGGACTGGGGGGGGGACAAAAGCAGAGGGCATTTTCATCTGTTAGCAGCTTATGTGAAAGCTTTAACTGTAGAAAAGGGTAAAGCATGAGGTGGAGAGTGGAATTTAGGGAGTTTTGATAAGGTTTAGAGCTAACCCTTAACTATGTGGTGTGTACAGTGGACTAGAAGAGAAGCTTGTGTGAAAGGGAGGATCTCATGGCAGGAGAAAATGATGAACTTGGGAACAGATTCTCTTGATTAACATGGAAACTCTGGGCCAGACATCACTGGATGAGAAGAAAGTGAAAAAGAAAAAAGAGAAAGTGACAAGTTGGGTTCTTGAAACCAATTCTAGGTAGTGTGTATTGAAGAGGGAAGAGGTGAGATAAGATTAAGCTGAAAGTTCAGACTTTCCTGAGTAAGAAAATGGGAGTGAAAAAGACATGAAATAATAATATTTTCATTCTTTTCAACAGCCATGGCCAACTAATTCTAGTTGAGAGAAGGATCTAGCAAAAGGGGATGAGAAGACGTTGGTGGAGACTTTGACTTGAGCTCAGAATTGGAAGGATTGGCTCAAGGGTAAAAATCATGCCAACAATCAAAACAATTAATATCAAAGCCCACCACATAAATGTTGTTAAACCGCCCCTCTCCCCCAAATGCAAATATATCTTATAAGCTGGTCATTGAAAAGTTCTGTAAATTGGTTTCTCCATCCTTCCAATAGACATTCAACTGGCCATTCCAGATAAGAGAACAGTGTATCCTCTAGAAATGGAATCTGTCAGTGTTTCTGACATGTTAGCATAAGACATGACATGGGATTGAAGCTAGTGGATGATGATTTTGCAAAGTAAGTCTTAGTTTCTCTGCTTTTAGTCTCATTTGTATATGCCCCACTTTCTTAGCTTCTCTGGAGGGTGTGTGTGTGTGTGTGTGTTTGTTTATATTCTGAACTTGGCTTTGGTCCTATTATCAATACACTTGGATGCTGGATTCACTCTTTAAGAAATTCAAATCAGCAAATATTTATTAGGTACCCACTATCTGCAAAGTGGGTGACAATGTGACGTGTTGGTTAGAGGGTAGGTCAAGAAGACCAGGGTTCAATTCTAGCTTCTGACATGTATTTAAACCCCAGTGCCTCACTCAGTTCTCAGACTAAAATAGTATCTCAGCTGCAATGAGTCTTGGTAGGGACAGTTCTCACAAAATGAAGCCATAGGTCCAAATTTTAAAAAATACAAGATTTTTATAAGATAAAATGGAATGTCTATAAAGTAATAATAATAAAGTAAAGTAAAATAATAAAGTAAAGAGATAATGCACAAAATGCTATATAAATGTCAGCTACTGCGTTTCCCATTTCTATAAAAAAAGAGAATACATTTACCCTTTTTCCCCTCTCACTTTTTCCACACATAGACAAAGAAAAATGATTTCTAACATCTTATTGCCATGTCCCTGAATCAGCAAACCAGAAACTGTTCCATTCCTTTTTATGTTAACTATTTGAAAATTATAACAATTTTGTCTGCAAAAGTTCTATGAAGCAGAAAAATTTCCAGCCTACCCCAACAGAAAATAATAACTCTACAGAGGACATAAGTCAGTCAAAATTTATTCTCAAAAGTACAGAAATTTCTCTCTTGATGTTGACAATAATAGGCTTGGTAGGGGTCATTATGCATTGTATTCTGAAGTACATATGGTTTCAGATTTAATGTTGTTAAACATTAACCAACAACTTTGTGGTTATCAGAAAGTTATCATTATTTTCCTTTAAATATTTTGATATTTAGCTCTCTCAAGTTCAATTTTCTCATCTTTCAAATGAATATAACAATAATAGTAATAGGGTGGTTGTGATGATTAAATGAGATAACATCTATAAATTATTTTGAAAATCTTAAAGTATTATTTATAAATACCGTAAGGATGACGATGATGATGATGTCCTATCTAATTGCCTAAGCAGTGACTTCCCCATCACTTCAAGTGTTCATGCAGAGACTGACTGCATGATCCCTTGGAACAGCTATAATGGAAAGGATTCTTACTTAGGTAGAAACTAGAGCAGATGATGTACTTTGTAACTCTGAGATTCAATTCAATTTAACAAGAATTTATTATGTGCCTATTATGGATCAGACCCTGTGTTGGGAATGCAAAGACAAAACAATCCATAATCATGGGGGATTTGCATTCTATTTATGATACAAAATGTATTCAAATGTAATAGAAGGAAATTTGAGGAAGAAGGTCCTTACTAATGGGGAGGGGAAAGAAATCAGGGAGGGTTTCAAGAGATTATAATTAGAATGTGAGTTGATCCTTGGAGGACTTAGAGAAGCAGAAGAGAAGCAAGTCTATGCCAAATCTGGGGTAGGTTTATTTGAACATAGGGACAGGGGATATTAGGTGGAGCAGTGGATAGAGCTCTGGGCATGGAATCAGGAAGACAGTTCCAAGCCAACCTCAGACACTTACTAGCTGTGTGTCTCTAGATAAGCCTCTTTTTGCTTCAATCACCTCAACTATAAAAATGTAAAATTATATCACCTTTCTCCCATGGTTGTTGTTAGGAACAAATGTGATGGACAATATTTGTAAAGTGTTTAGCACAGTGTCTGACACATAAGAGGTGCCTAATAAATGTTTGTTTATTTATTTCCTTCCAGTTAGCAGTCCCATTTGGCTTTAATTTGTTGACTGTTAAGGGAAATAATAGGAAGCAAGACTGGAAAAGTATTAGAGTCAGATGGTGAAGGACCTTAAATGCTAGACTGAAGAATTTGTATTTCATTCTATAGGAAATGGGGACTTAGGGAAAATTTTGTACAGGGGAATAACAGTTAGATCTGTACTTTAAAATTATTTTGGCAGCAATGTGGAAGACAGATTGGAGAAGGGAGAGATTGGAAGCAGGGAGATAAATAGAAAGTTTTTACTGTAATCCAGGTGAGAGGTAATGAGGTAATGAGTGGTACCTTTGTGAGTAAAGATAAGAGGAAGCATTGAGAAATGTTGTGATAGTGGAATCAACAAAATTTTGCACCTGACTAGATATTGGTTATGAGGAGAAGGCCAGAGTAAAAAGTGACTTGAAGATTAGGGCACTGATGGAATAGGTTTGGGAGGAGTGAAGCATTGAGAAATATGAAACAATAAGAAACAGTGATATGATAAAGGAATTTCAGAACTTTTGATCATGGAAATGAAGGATTTGTGGGTCAGATGGCAAGATCAAGGGTGGGACAATTTCTGAGTGCAGCTGAGATGGAAGGAAGCAGTAGGTCATAGGAGCTAAGCCAATTTAGGAACTGGAAGGGTAGGATATTTTGTGGGTTTTGTCAGATTTTGAGTTTTTGAGAATTCCAGATTATCTCCACAGTATAATGAAGATTTGAAGTAATTATAATTATAGTCAACATCATCATCATCATCATCATCCTAACCATGTGACTTCATCAGTAGGTAACTCTCCTGAAGAAATTCCTTCTACCAATGCAGTTCAGACTTACAGCTTTAAGGCTGCCTAGGAAACTGGAAAGTTAGATGACTTGACCAGGGTCATACAACCAAAATGTATTAAAAACAGGACTTGAACCCAGATGTTCCTGACTCCAAGAGCAAATCTCTATCCATCTACTGTGCTTTGTTGACTTTATTGTTATTAAGGCTAATAACTCTTTGTTTTACCTAGTTTATTTTTAATTTTCAAAGGACTCTCATATCTCCTGTTTCATCTGATTTGGGGTTGGAGAGACATTCAAATGATATGGGATGATCTCACATAGCATCACTGATAGCAGTTCTAGAATCCAAATTCCTCATGTTGCAGGACATTAAGGCTCAGAGCAGTCAAGTGATTTTTCTGAAGGTCACAAAGAACTACTAAATGTCTGAGTTAGTATTTGAACTCAACGTTTCCTTATCTAACTCTAAAAGACTTTTCCCTAGGAGTTTGGGAATGAGAACATATCCCCTTTATCCCTCTGCTGACCCCCTGGAAATTCTCTCTTTGGAGATCAAGCCCTACTGCAATCTCCCCAGTCAATTTTGGGAAGGTTCTCTTATTATGTCTACAATTTAGAAAATCAAATGGGATATTGAAATTCCTCTTTCCTAAATTTTCTATTTTTCAAGTTCTGATTGAAAAATATCTACAGCTCCAAGAAAGTTAATACTCTTGTTATAGGGATTAATACTTTATTGGAAATCAGACTGAACATATTCCATTGCTGGATATTCCCTGCTTTCCCAGTTGACCTGGCTTCCAAAGTGGTGAAAATGAACTGGGGTTATATGTTAGTATAAGAATAGAAATGTCTTGACGCAAATTTGCAGAAGAGACTTGATCTGCCTGAGATAAATGAAGTCATCTTGGCCACTGCATTTTTTAGGGCTCCCTAGGGCTTTACTAATGATCTCCAAGCAGAGCCAAAGCACTCAAATTAAGAGGGAGAAAGAGTTTGACTTCCATCTTAATAAGTTTTTAGATCTTGGTGGAAGAGTAACAATGGTATAAAGAGAATGATTAGGATGCATGTGTTACCATCAGATGCCAATTGGATTAGGGGCTGGGATAAAAGGGTAGATGCTTTTAAACAATTTTCTAATTTCTATTTTTCTTTTAGAGTGGATGCTTCTTGAAGCCTGGAAACCAGGAGAGAAGACTATTGTGCTGCCCAATCCTTTGGCTATGCAAAAGTTGTTTATCAGAAATGAGAGAGAATCACTTCCTCCCCATCCTTTAAGATTCTTTCCCCCTGTAGGTGCCCCTCTACTCCTACCAGACTGTAAATTCTTGAAGATAGAACCCTTGTTTATCTTTGCTCTGGATCCTCCCTTGCCTTCCAATGCTCAACATCATGGGTGTTGGTTGCCTACTTCTGCTGTTGTTGGCTGGGGACAATGTTTGGGGCCCAGGGCACCTGTGCATTGTTGAGAACAGGGTGGTGGGTTGCTTTGGGGGTACTTGCCCAGACATGCTACGTTTGTGGGTGTTCTACAAGAAAGGCAGGCTTGGGCATGGGAATCTGTGGCTTTGGGGACACAAATCTGTCCCATAGGTTACTAAGGATAATGCAGAGAAAGAGATGGACCTCCCACTCAGTGGGAATTTCTAAGGGTAGAGAGGGCTGATAGACTAGGAGTCTCCTGACCATCACTGTGGGGCTGACTCCCAAAAATTACAGCTTCCTTTCACAAAAGAAATTTTCTCTTGGAGGAAGACACTGCTCTTTGTCAGGTATTTTTATGTGTTGGGTAAGGCTTTTCCTTTTTTTTTTTCCTGGAGAGTGAGAATGTTATGTTGTGATCCATACTCAGTTCCCACAGTTTTCTCTCTGGGTGTAGATGGCTCTCTTCATCATAAGATCATTGGAACTGGCCTTAATTACCTTATTGTTTGAAACAGTCATGCTCATCAGAATTGCTCATCATATAATATTGCTGTTGCCATGTACAATGCTCTTCTGGTTCTGCTCATTTTTTTTCCTTTTTTTTTTTTTTTTTTTTGCTTTTTTGCTGAGGCAATTGGGGTTAAGTGACTTGCCCAGGGTCACACAGCTGTTATGTGTCTGAGACCAGATTTGAACTCAGGTCCTCCTGACTTCAGGGCTGGTGCTCTATCCACTGTGTCACCTAGCTGCCCCTGGTTCTGCTCATTTTACTTAGCATCAGTAGATATAAGCCCAGTAAAAACACTGCTGGATCAAATGGTATGCACAGTTTGATAACTTTTTGAGCATAGTTCCAAATAGCTCTCCAGAATGGCTGGCTCCATTCACAGTTCCACCAATAATGTATTAATGTCCCAGTTTTCCCACACCCCCTCCAATAGACATCATTATCTTTAAGGAAAGAATATTTAAAGGATCTTATCCTCAGCTTTGTGGGAGCCCCAATCTAGTAGGTCTTTGACGTTCTTTTCTTTTTTTTTCCTCCTTCCAGTCTTCTCTTTCTTCTATGTTTCTTGAGATTATTCTTGAGATATTCTTGAGATTGCCTTTCCTTCCTTCCTTCCTTCCTTCCTTCCTTCCTTCCTTCCTTCCTTCCTTTCGTCCTTCCTTCCTTTCTTCCTTTCTTCCTTCCTTCCTTCCTCCCTTCCCAGGCTCCTGTCTGTCTCTTTATGTCTCTGCTTCTTGGATTCTGTCTCCTCCTTCCCCCTCTCACTATTTCCCTTCTCTCCCAATTCTTTTTCTTTCCTTGTTTTCCCCAAGTCCCAGGTAATCCAGCTCCCAGCATTACCTTTTCCTGATCTCATTCTGTCTTCTGGGGGCTTGTCTTTCACTATTTTCAAGCTCTTCTGGTTACTGAATCACCACCATATGTAGGTACCAGTTTCCCATCCCTTCTTGGCCTCTTGAGAATATCTGGAGTCAGATAGTCCCTTGGATCTAGCCTCTGATCATCTATTTTCTCTTCTTTTATCTGCTGCCATGGTTTGAATGCCAAGTTTTGCCTCCCATTTCCCTTTTCACTCCTTGATTATTGTTATCAAACCTATCAGAGGGTGAGGGAAGTGTGTTATAGATGAAAGAAAGATGGCAGTTGGGCCACTCATCTGTGTGACCTCAAAGAAGTCAATTTATTTCTTGGTATCAGTTTCTATTCTCTAAAGTGAGGAGATTAGAATAGGTAGCCACTAAGATCTCTTCTAGTTCTAAATCTAGGCTCCTGAAAGAGAGAGATATTCCATTATTTTACAAGGAAGAAAGAATGCACAAATTCAGGAATAATTCTGAAGATGAGGCCATTCAATGAAGAGGGAATCCATAGAATTTTTGTCTCCATCATCACAACTGGATGGCACATCACACCCAAGCAACTCCCTGTTGCCTCCAGGATCAAATACAAAGTTCTCTATTTGATATTCAAAACCCTTCACAATTTATCCGCCTACTACCTTTTCCAATCTTTTTACATCTTACTCCCTACCATTCACTTTTTAGAGTACCACTGGCTTCTTGATTTCCATGAACAAGATATTCCATTTCTCAGCTACAGGTATCTTCTCTGGCTGTCCCCCATGATCTCTCTGCTTTCTTTAAGTACCAACTAAAATTTCATCTTTTACTGGAAACCTGTTTTAAGCATGGATCTTCCCTTTGTTAATTATTTTCTATTTACCCTGTATATAACTCTAATTGTATATATTTGTATGTTGTCTCTCCCATTAGATTGTAATTATGTTCCTTAAGGGTAAAGACTGTTTTTTGCCTATTTTAGTATCTCTAATACTTAGCACAGTGACTGGCACATAGTAGGTGCTTAATAAATGTTAATTGGTTGATTGATTTTAGTTATCTATAATAACTAATCATATTTATCTACCATCCTGGCCACCAAAGAGAAAGGAATCTTCTGCCTTAGAATATCCTCACATTGATTTGAGGTTTGTCCAGTTAAGAAGAACTTTGGAATGAGCTCCTCGGTCCATTGTATGTTTGTGGATCATTCAAGACAATCAAGATACAATTTGATTTCTGGCCAGGTTTATGGTACCTCCCTCACATTGTAGTCTCATCATTTTCCTTAATTGTATTTTTTCCCTTCGCCACCCCAAAAAGGGAGGGGAGAAAAGGAGCTATCACCAACAATGAATTTTTCTTATCATTTCAGAATTAGAATACAATGTCACTGGGAAACTTGAGCTATCTGTCACACTTCCTCCCCTTTCTTTTATTTTTCTAATTTTTCTTCCATTCCCTTCCTTGTTCTGATTGTAGGCTCTGTTGCTTATTAGAGTGACTGTAGGCAATCATTTCATTTTTCTGACCTTTGGTTTTCTCATTTGAGAGTTGTTTTCCTTTCTCTGCCAACATTGGAGCCTGCTCTCCTCAATCCCTCTCCCTTGTCCTTTTTGCAAATTAGAGCTCCATGCCAATATAGCTCCCAGGCCCGAAATGCACTTCCTCCTCACCTCTCTTTCTTAGAGGCTTTTGGCTTTCTTGAAGACTTAGCTCAGATGCTGTCTGCTAAGGAAGCCCTTCATTCCCAAGGCTCTTTCTCTCTTCTCAAGTACTTTGTACTCAAGTATCTGTTTGCATGCTGCGTCCTTGTGTAGAATATAAGCTTCTGGAGGTCAATCTTTTTTGTTTTTGTGTGGCCAGAACCTAATACTTTGTAAAATGTTTTTGGATGGAACTGGTCCTGTGCAAGCAGCCCTAGTTCCTTCCCCTGACCCAGATTGATTCAGGAAGCCTACAGGCAGAGATGGACTTGGAAAATGTGTTGAATGAATGATAGTTAATCACATCATCAGCTTATCCTGAACCCCACCACCTCTTGCCACCTGAGAATGTGATCTGGGTGAATGATAGCTGCCTAGGACCTCACCCACTAAGCAATTCTAGGTTTAGGACTTGGGAGACGAGCTGAGCAAGTTTGGGCTCTTAACCGACTTGTTTTTTCTGCTTTCCATGGTGAGAGTTGGAGTGAGGCAGGGGAGAGGGATGCTCCAAAGGTGTATCTTTATAGAAGCTGGTGAGGTGGGTTTCAATGAGCAGCCATAAACCACATTATTATAACTGCTTCCATCTTTGACCTGAAAGGAATCTTGTGAGATCATCCCAGATTTGGCACTCATGGACTCTGTGACCTCTGGATAGCTATACTGCCTACCTCTCAGAATTGTTGTGGAGGAAATGCTTTGTAAATTAGAAAATACTGTGTCACTTTTGAGTTACTGTTATTATTATGCCTTTTATCCCTTACCTCCATTGTCAGTCCAGATGGATAGCCCTGAACTCTAATATTTCTACTCTGCTCCCTTCTGTTACAAATTCTTGGCAACAAAACCCCAAAATGTTATCTCTCCTATTATAAACACATAGAAATCTTTGTGAGATTTGCTCTCACATAGCATTGATGTATGATAAAATTCTTGCTTCCATCCAATTTAAATCCTATGTGCTACTTGCCATTCCAGCTTATTTACTTGTGGTGATGGAGAATGATGGTCACCTTTCCCCAAATTGGTCAGATTATAGCTATGGTGGTAGCTCTCTTATCACCTTTATGAGAGACAGCAAAAATCTGAATATTTTCCTCTTCCCTCCCTGTCCTCTCTGTCCCTCCCCACATAGGACATCAAGGGTAGTGAGTGCGGTGTATGGAATCTTTTTTTTTTATATATATAAAGCTTTTTATTTACAAAACATATGAGTGATTTTTCAACATTGACCTTTGCAAAAACTTTTTTTCCCAAGCTTTTCCCCTCCTTCCCCCCACCCCCACCCCTAGATGACAGGTAATCTAATACATGCTAAATAGGATAAATTATATGACAAATACAATACATGTATACATATCTATACAGTTATCTTACTGCACAAGAAACATCAGATCTAGAAAGAGAAGAAGAAAAAAACAACCTAAGAAGGAAAACAAAATGCATGGAAATATTCACAGAAAGCGTTAAAATGCTGTGTTGTGGTTCACACTCAGTTCCCACAGGCCTCTCTCTGGATGTATATGACTATCTTCATCGCAGAACAACTGGTTTGAATCACATCATTGTTGAAGAGAACCATGTCCATCAAAATTGATCATCGTATAGTCTTGTTGCTGTGTATAATGTTCTCCTGGTTCTGCTGATTTCACTCAGCATCAGTTCATGCAAGTCTCTCCAGGCTTCTCTGAAATCCTCCTGTTGGTCATTTCTTACAGAACAATAATATTCCATAACATTCATATACCATAATTTATTCAGCCATTCTCCAATTGATGGGCATCTTTTCAATTTCCAGTTTCTTGCCACTACAAAAAGGGCTGCCACAAACATTTTTGCATATGTGAGTCCCTTTCCCTCCTTTAAAATCTCTTTGGGATATAGGCCCAGTAGAAACACTGCTGGGTCAAAGGGTATGCACAGTTTGATAACTTTTTGAGCATAGCTCCAAATTGCTCTCCAGAATGGTTGGATCCGATCACAGTTCCACCAACAATGTATCAGTGTCCCAGTTTTCCCACATCCCCTCCAACAGTTATCATTATCATTTCCTGTCATTTTAGCCAATCTGACAGGTGTGTAGTGGTATCTCAGAGTTGTCTTAATTTGCATTTCTCTGATCAATAGTGACTTGGAGCACCTTTTCACATGACTTTTCATGTAATAAAATATTAGCAAAGAGATTGCAGAAAATCATTCCCAGAATAATACACCATGACCAAGTAGGATTTATACCAGGAATGCAGGGATGGTTCAATATTAGGAAAACTATTAACATAATTGACTATATTAATAACCAAATTAACAAAAAACATATGATAATCTCAATAGATGCAGAAAAAGCATTTGATAAAATCCAACATCCATTCCTATTAAAAACATTAGAGAGTATAGGAATTAATGGACTTTTCCTTAAAATAGTCCGTAGCATCTATTTAAAACCATCAGCTAGCATCATATGTAATGGTGATAAACTGGAACTGTTCCCAATAAGATCAGGGGTGAAACAAGGTTGCCCACTATCACCATTACTATTCAATATTGTATTAGAAATGCTAGCCTTGGCAATAAGACAAGAAAAAGAGATTAAAGGAATTAGAGTAGGTCATGAGGAAACCAAATTATCACTCTTTGCAGATGATATGATGGTCTACTTAGAGAACCCTAGAGAATCAACTAAAAAACTATTAGAATTAATCCACAACTTTAGCAAAGTTGCAGGATACAGAATAAATCCACATAAATCATCAGCATTTTTATACATCAGCAACAAAATGCAACAGCAAGAGATAGAGAAATTCCATTCAAAATAACTATCGATAGTATAAAATATTTGGGAATATATCTGCCAAGGGAAAGTCAGGATCTATATGAGCAAAGCTACAAAACACTCTCCACACAAATAAAGTCAGATCTAAACAATTGGAAAAACATCAAGTGCTCTTAGATAGGTCGAGCGAATATAATAAAGATGGCAATACTACCTAAACTAATCTATCTATTTAGTGCTATACCAATCAAACTCCCAAGAGATTATTTAACTGACCTAGAAAAAATAACAACAAAATTCATCTGGAAAAACAAAAGGTCAAGAATTTCAAGGGAATTAATGAAAAAAAAATGGAAATGAGGGTGGCCTAGCTGCACCAGATCTAAAACTATATTATAAAGCAGTGGTCACCAAAACCATTTGGTGCTGGATAAGAAATAGAGTAGTGGATTAGTGGAATAGGTAAGGTTCACAGGACAAAATACTCAATGACAATAGTAATCTAGTGTTTGATAAACCCAAAGACCCCAGTTTTGGGGATAAAAACTCAGTATTTGACAAAAACTGCTGGGATAATTGGAAACTAGTATGGAAGAAATTAGGCATTGACCCACATCTAACACCATATACTAAGATAAGGTCAAAATGGATTCATGATCTAGGCATAAAGAATGATATTATAAACAAATTAGAACAATGTAGGATGGTTTACCTCTCAGACCTGTGGAGGGGGAAGGAATTTGTGACCAAAGAAGAACTAGAGGTCATCATTAATCACAAAATAGATAAGTTCGACTATATCAAGTTAAAAAGTTTTTGTACAAACTAAATGAATGCAGACAAGATTAGCAGGGTAGCAGTAAACTGGGAAATATTTTTACATCTAAAGGTTCTGATAAAGGCCTCATTTCTAAAATATGTCGAGAATTGACTCAAATATATAAGAATTCAAGCCATTCTCCAATGGATAAATGGTCAAAAGATATGAACAGACAATTTTCAGATGAAGAAATTGAAATTATTTCCGGTGTATGGAATCTTAAAGGTGAGAAGACCTCCCATTAAGCAGAGGGTAGGTTAATATCAAATAGATTCATTCTTTGTAACTTTTGCTCTTTTACATTCAGGACTAGAGCCCTAGTTCTGGAGAGGGGTGACCTCCAAAGTTTCTCTTAGCCCTGCTTTATTTAACCCTGGAACATGACATATGATGTTCTAGTAATGCTCAAGCATTGATATAAAATAGTGGAGTTACATAAAATTAATCATGATAATAGTTAACATTCATATAGTTCTTATTAGGTGCCAGGTGCTATTCTAAGTACTTTACAAATATTATCTCATTTGATCCTCACAAGGACCCTAGAAGATAATTTCTATTATTATTTACATTTGAGGAAGCAAAGGCAAACAGATGTTAAATGACTGACTCTGACTAACACAACTAGTAAACATTTGAGGCTGGATTTGAATTCAGGACAGCATCATCTTTAATCCTGAGACTAATGCCAAGTATCAGACTATGCAGAATTACCCTCTCACTAAACTTTCTGAGAGTTGAGGAATGACAATTGAGTATTTTCTGTTTCATGAATCTTCTCTTCAATTTCTGTAGGGGTACAAGTGAATTATTATTGTGAGGGAAGATGGAGTTAATAATGTGGTCACTTAGAGGAGCTTTCCTTACCTAGAATTATTTTTAGCAAAATAGATCATGTCTACAAGGAAATAAAAATGTTTATTATCAATCAGTCAATAGCTGAAAGTTGATTGTGCAATGAGACATTGTTTCCCAGATTTGTGGCATTTACTAACTTCAATGAAGGAGTATTACACAACAAAAGTTGCGGCTTCTATTCATGGGGAAATTATACCCCAGGTTAAAAATACAGATGTTTGAAAGATCATGTAATTAATCGCAAATGAACTCCATAGCCACATGATTCATGTTGGAAGAGTACAATAAATTGCGTGGATAAAATCTGAACTTTTGAGGACAGGAGGAAACAAAGGTATAATGGAAAGAATAACACATTGGAGTCAACATACCTAAATTCTAATTCTGGCTCTGGTACTAACTTACAGCTGGATTAACTTGTGTTAAGCTCTGAATAAAATTATTATGGCCACCCCCCTTCCTTGCCATCAAGACTGGGAGAAGTGAATCAAGAAAAACCTTGAAGCTCTGACCACTTTACATACCATTATGTCATAAACTCCAGGTGCATTATCTCACATAATTCCCTTGCCTTGATGTCTCTTGTCTTTGACCTTCTTATCTTAACCCCTATCCTGTCAGGATTAAGTTATGATCCTTTCCTGGAATTATGCTTTATCTGCCTTTGTTTCCCCTATAAGATTGTATTCTCAGGTTATGTATTCTGTTTGCAAACCCTAGTTAGCTAAAACCCTATATAAGTTCCCTGCCTCAGTTCCTTAGGATCAGAATGATTTGTACATGAGTCCCATCTGGTTGCCTAGCCTAAACTCTCTACATTAAAAGATTAAAAACCAATCTCTGTTTTGTCTCACTTTCTCTGGTATTACACTTGGACTAGTCTTTTCACTTCTTCAAGCCTGAGTTTTCTCATTTGTAGAAAGATTACCTCTAAGGTAACTTTGAACTTGAAAATTCTAACATCTATGATTTGTTTCTTTTTTTAGAAAAAAATTTAATCTGCACACTGCATCTAGGAAGCCACCATTTTAATTGTAAGCTCAGTGCAAACACCAGAGTGACTCTGTCCATGGAAGCTCAGAACTCTAAAACTAAAGAGACATGGCTCCTTTTCAAGATTTAAGGACAAAATATTTGGAAGATGGAGACAGGAGATCAGAAAGACACCTGAAATTTCATGTACCCTCTTGCCTGGGATACTATCATTACTGAGAATGTCCTTTCTCCTATCTATCCATTTTAATTATAGATTTGCTCCAAATTCTTCCTTTTCAGGAAGCCTTCCTAGACTCTCAACTCTGCCTTTCTTTTCCTCTCTATCCTTGGAAAGAGTTCTGTCCAGCTATTCCCAGGATGCTCACCTGGGAGGCAGGGAATGTCCTTTTATTGCCCTCTAAATATTTCCTTTTCTTTCCTAGTCTAGCAATCAAGAATAGCTTTATATACATGGAATCACAAGGTTATACTTTCCTTGAAGAAATAGCTACAGAGCAAGGTGAACAAGTCCAGAGTAAAGAATGAAAATGGAACTTCAGGGGCGGGGGGCAGCTAGTGTAGTGGATAGAGCACCAGCCCTGAAGTCAGGAGTATCTGAATTCAAATCTGATCTCAGAAACTTGATATTTCCTAGCTATGTGACCCTGGTCAAGTCACTGAACCCCAATTGCCTCAGAAGAAACAAAACAAAACAAAATAAAACAAAACAAAACAAAACAAAAAACAACTAGAAAATGGAAATTCAGTATTGCCCATTAGCCCACACTGCCTTTCCTTGGATGATGTTCCCCTTTTCACCTGTGTCTAGTCATCAAGATTCCTTCTTTTCTGATGTTTGTCCTTTACCCCCTTTCTGCATCTTTGCTCAATAAATCCTAGAATCTTAGTATATTAGAATTGGAGAGCACATTTCACTTTTTTTTTCAGAATTTTTTAAAATGTAGGAAGTAATACAAAACATGTTGCACAAAAGCAAGACAAATAAAAAAGTGAAAAATGTTTCAATCTGCACTCAGATTTGCAAATATCTTAGATCAGTGTATTGATTAGAGTAGCTAAGTCTTTTACAATTGATTATCGTACACTATTGCTATTGCTGTGTACGTAATTCTGGTTCTTTTCACTATATTTTGCATCACTTCATATAAGTTCTCCCAGGTTTTTCAGAAACTATCCTCTTTATCATTTTTATAGTGTAATAGTACTCTATCACAATCACAATTTATTGTAAAATTGATGGGCATGCTCTCAATTTTCAGTTCTTTGCCAATATAAAATGAGCTGCCACAAATATTTTTTTTAGGTATGGGTCATTTTTTTTTCTTTCTTTGATCTTTTAGGGATACAGACCTAATAGTGGTATCATTGAGTTAAAGGGTATGCATGGTTTTATAGTCCTTTGGGCATAATTCCACATTGTTCTTCAGAATGATTGGAATAGTTCACAATTATACCAATAGTGCATTAGTGTCCCTGTTTTTCCATATGACCTCTAGCATTTATTATTTTCCTTTTCTATCATGGTGTCTAATCTTATAGAAATTAGGTGGTATGTCAGAATTGTTTTAACTTGTATTTTTCTAATAAGTAGTTATTTAGAGTATTTTTTCACGTGACTATTTAAAGCTCTGTTTTCTTTTTAGAAAACTGCCTGTTAATTTTCTTTGACTACCTATCAACTAAGGAATAGCTCTTTTTTTTTTTTGCAAATTTTTCTCAGTTATCTACATATTTGAGATATAACATCTTTAGCAGAGAAATTTGCTCTAAAATTCTCCTGTCCCCACATTTTTTGCTTTTCTTCCAATTTTAGCTACATTGATTTTGTTTGTGCAAACCCTTTTTAATTTCATGTAATCAAAATTATCCATTTTACCTTCTGTACCCTCTGTTTGATCATAAACTCTTATCTATAGATCTCTCAGGTAATTTTTTCCATGCTCCTCTAATTTGTTTATCTTTTATGTCTACATCATGTACCCATTTTGACTTTATCTTGGTATATGGTATGAGATGTTGGTCTATGCCTAATTTCTGCCAGTCTTCTTGGAAAATAGATTTTAGTCCAAGTCTCTGACTCCCACTCTGGTTTTATAGATGAGAAAACAAAGGTCCAGGAAGATGAAGTAATTAGCCCTAAATTTACTACTTTTCCAATCTTTTTACACTTTATTCTCCTCCATGAACTTTGTAATCTAGTTAAATTGATATACTCACTGTTCCTGAACACAACACTACAACTCCCCTTGCTGTGATTTTACATTGGAATGTTTTTTCTTTCTCATCACTGCCTCATGGAACCATTGTATTTCTTCAACAGTCAGCTCAAATATCACTTTCTGTAGGAAGCCTTTCCTGGTCCCCGCAACTGCTAGAGCCTTTTCTCCTAAAGTTACATTTGTCTACTCTGAATTTTTTTTTTAACATTCCTGTTTATATACATGTTATCTCCCTCATTAGAATGTAAACTCCTAAAGACCCTGGTCTTTTTGCTTTTATTTATCTCCCTAATGTTCAGCATAGTGTCTAGCATTGAGTAGGTATTTAATAACTTATAAATTGATTGATTGACTATAGCCAGCTTTCTATGATCTACCTTAGTGGAAATGCATAACAGTAAATCATCAAAAAGAGATTTCTCTTTGGTTTGGAAACAATCTACTTGATTTTCTATTAGCAGACTAACCTTCCTAATTTGATTTGGCTCGTGTGGATTTTGGCATAAACTTGTATTTCCTTGCACTGGCTGTGCTAGGGTTGCAGATTAGTGATATATGGATCTGACTGCTTGTTAAGGGGATACAATGAATTTATAGGGATTTCTTCCCCCAGCATTCTGAACAGTACATAATATGTAATAGTTTCTTATTGAAACTATTGTTTCAATAGTGGAAGGAGGGGCTGGTGGCTGGATTTAATGAGAACAACAACCTTAGAGACATCAAGAGCTTTTCTAAAGCTCACAAAGAGTCATCCATGTAGAGTGGAGTCTGGTTACAAAGTATATTCATGCATATTAGATAATTTTACTTTTTCAATAATCCTGTGGGAAGGGAGAAGTGTTTTTATCCTCATTTTGGGGATGAGATGACTGATGGTCTGAGAAATTAAGTGACTTGATCCAAGTCATACAGTTAGTGAGGGAGCTTAGGGTTGATTCCTCTCTGTTCCACTATCCTATTTCTGACTCATTTTGCTCAAGGCTCCCTATCTTTTATGGCATAAAAATCTAAGACTTTGGCAGTAATAACAACACATAGAACAGGAGTGGGGTGGGAAGGAGAGCTGAGGGGACCTACCAAACACCTCCATGATTCTTGTTCCAGAAACTGCCCTCCAGCCCCAGCCCATTGTAATTAGTGTTGGAGGATGACCACGCACCCCCAAAATTTGCCCCAGATTTCAGGGTGCATTTCCAAACAAACAACTCTCTTGAGGAGCTCCTTGGAAAAAATGACTTAATGTTTAGGGGGAAATGGTAGAAGAGTTTTCAGCAACCAGATGATCCTAGGTGATCATTTCAGTTGAATCTCTAAACAGGTAGAGAGAGATGAAAGATAAATAAGCAAGTTAGGGAAGTTTGTCTACAATGGAGTTTTTGCAACTCCTAGGTATTAGTTTTGAACCAGACTCATTGCTGGCAGGTAAACTAAATATTATTCTCCTCCCAAGGGTTGGAGAATGTACCCAACCCAATCGCATATATAAGGGGCAGTGCCAGTTTTCTTGTCAAAGGAGTTGTCTCCTTCCCAGTCTGATCTCCTCTTCCTTCCTGACAGTCTCTCCTTCTCCCTATCTTGCTGAATGATTGAGAAACAATGAGCCAGCAGTTTAGTTCTAGGTCTGCCTTTGGATTGGGGAGCAGGCATGTTTACAATGTCAGCTCCTGTAGGGCCTTTGGTGGCAGAAGCCAGGGCAGTGGATCTGTGTGTCACATAGGTGGGAGGTGTGGAGGTGGTGGCAGTGGTGGTGGTGGCTTTGGAGGCTACAGTCGACTTAGGGGTAGCTACACTAGCCAAAGCCTCTATAATCTGAGTGGGCACAGAAACATCTCCAGCAGCCTGGTGGGGGATGGAACCAGTGGTTTCCAGCAGAGCAGAGGAGGCAGAAGTTTTGGGGGTGGGGGTGGTGGGTGTGGTTTTGGGAGCAGAAGTTTAGGGGGTAGTGGTTTTGGCCTTGGGGGTTTTGGTCCTTCCTGTCCCCCAGGGGGCATTCAGGAGGTGACCATTAATCAGAGCCTCCTTCAGCCTCTTGGGGTAGAGGTGGACCCTGAGTTTCAGAAGGTGAAAAGTGAAGAGCGTGAGCAAATCAAAGTTCTCAACAACAAATTTGCTTCTTTCATTGACAAGGTGAGTGATTTGCTGCTAAGTTCAAGGAGTAATAGAGGGAGGCACCAATTTCTGGGATCTGCATGGCTGATTAGGGAGTCAACAGCACTGGCCTCCCCACAGTGAACAAGATTGGCCTGTTGTCTCAAGGGCAGGTGCTGTCTTTTATCTTTGTATCCCTAGTCCTTAGAATAACACAAGACATAATAGAAGCTTAATAAATGCTTATTAATTGATTGACTGACTGACCATCTAGCTCTAGTCTAACAATGGATTCTAGAATCCTAGGTTCAGATCTAGTGGGGGCTTTAGAAATCATGGGTTGCAGCACACTCATTTTATAAATTAGGCTATGAGAGATTGAGTGGTTTGCTCAAAGTCGGTGAGCTAGGAAGTGTCTGAGGTAGTATTTGAACTCAGGTCTTTTGGATTCTAAGTCTAATATGCCTGATTCTCTACAACAGAGTTTGTGACCTGAGGGAAAGCAATACGATGTTGTAAAATGACTCCTCTAGGAGATGCTTTAGTTTTGCTCCTCCCCCTTCCCTTGGGGAGAAACACCCATAATCTATGGAGACACTGGGGTCATCTCACATCTCCCTCTCCCTTTCCTCTTCTTTAAAATAAGAACTTTGGACTAGATGATCTTTGAACTCTCTTTTCAGTTCTACATCAATTATTTTTTTTTTAATCTGGGATCCATAAGCTTATTTCTTAATTTTTTTGGCAATTGTATTTTATTATAATTGTTTCACTTTATACTCTAATATATTTTACTTTATACATTTAAAAACATTATTCTAAGAAGGAGTCCAGAACCCAACCAAGTTTAAAGATCTTTGCTTTAAGGATTATGGTGTGTCAGAAGAAAAAAAAAAGTTCTGATTTCCCACCTACATCCTCCTCTTTGCTGCAAGACTGGGAAGCTCTGATGGAGCAGATACGATGATATGATGATATGATGGAGCAAGTACCTCTGGCTGCATGTAAGAATTACCAGATCCAACAATGTAGGAACTATAGGGAAAGGAAAAAAAAAACCTTTTTCCCCTATATTCTTCCTTTCCTTCTAAGGCTACCTGTTCTAATCCCATTTTCTGCTTGATTCTAGAGGAGAAATCTTTCTAATGACTTTGGCAGCCTAACATTGAAGACCCTTTCCTTTTCCTCCTTTTCCACCCTATGAACATAGGAGCTGTTGCACCACTCTTGGGAAAATTCCCAGAAGGTGGAGATGAATCTCTTTTCATCCTCCTGGCTATTATGCAATGAAGAGGCAGAGGTCTAGAGAGGTTCAATCACTTCCCAGAGTTCAGCCACTTTTTCTGAGTTCATACAGGATGGGAGTATTAGAGACTAAATGGAGAATCAATTCAGTCTATTAACTGTACCTGGAAATATGGACATGTGTAATTTGTATTTCAGCAGCAGGATTCCAAAGAGGGGTGTCAGAAGAAAGGAAAGCAGACACTGAGAATAGGACAGAAGTAATTGTGGGAGGACATAGGAATACATGGAAAGGAAAAACCTGTTGGAAGTTGCCTTCTTGGTTACTTTGGGTTTCTACTGGTGAAGGTCTCCTCTTCTTCTTTATGCATTTTAAAAACATTATTCTGAGAAGGGGTCCAAAACCCAGCCAAGTTTAAGGACCCCTACTCTAGAGATTGTGATAGTCTGTCATAAGGGAAAAAAAGGATTTGACTTCCCTCCTCCTTCCTTCTGCTCCTCCTGTTCCTGCTGCTCTTCCTTCCCTTTTTTCTGCCTGATCCTAGAAAAGAAATTTTCTTCCTCCTCCTCCTTACCTTCTTCCTTTTCCTCCTCCCTTACTTCATCCTCCTCCTCCTTCCCCTCCTCCTCCTCTTCTTCCTCCTCCTCCTCCTCCTTTTCCTCTTCCTCCCCCTTCTCTTCTTTCTTTTCCTCCTCCAAGTTTTCTCCTTTCATATATGATAAAATTGTAGACAGAGCACGTTACCCTTGCTTTGTGAAAATGCTTTTTAATCAATGCCCCAACTATTGGATATTGGCCAAAACAATTTAAAATAAATTCCCTATTACTTATCATCTGCTTGATTCTTACCCACTCCACAAATATTTATTAAGTGAGCATTTTGTGCAAAATCTCTGGCTAAGTAGTGGAGGAATGACATCTTAAGATGAACTAGACTATAAGGTTCTCGAGGGAAGACTTTTGAGTCTAATCTTCTTTAGATCCATCTCTGTTCTCATTCCTTGCTTTATGCTTCACACAGTGCTAAGCATGTTGTAGAAGCACAGCAGTAGTTTTGGTGATTATATCTAATCTCTCCACTCATTCGGAAAAGGGTTGGACTTGGACCTCTATTAAATGAATCTCTATTAAAATCTCTTCCACTTACAGTTGAGGGATGTTTGGCAAGTCATTTCACTCTTCTTGGCCTCTATCTCCTTCTCTGTGAAAAGACAGAGGATTAGACTAGGTGATCCTGAAATTCCCTTATCAGTTTTGATGTTCTTCCTGTGAGTAATTACAGGATAAAAATAGTTTGTGGAGAACTGGAATTTCTCACAGAGTATCTTTGTGAATAGTCTCCCATAAAACAGGTCATAGACACCACCCTTGAAAGCCTCTTGCTCAATCTCTTTCCCCAGTGAAATAAACAAAAAAGGGAATCATGGGAGATTTTCCTATCTGGGAATTTTTTTTCCAAGCCATAATCAGTAAATATCTACCCCCTCAAATATAAGGAGCTTGAGATTTAGGGGATTCTAGAACCTAGAAGTGCTATAGATTTTTGTTTCAGATGGGCATCATCACTGCCACTTTGCAGCAACCCTTTAACCCAGTAGCCCAATAACAAAGGAGCCCTTTCCTTTAGGATGCTGGAAGGGAGAGTTATGGGGATTGGGAAGGGCCTAGGGAAATTGTTACTTGCTGCTCTGTCTGACCCAAGGAACTAAAGGTGAGTTAGCTTGGGCTGGAGATTGCCCAAAATACAGAGTTAAAAGGAAAGAGGAGGACTTGGTAGTTATCCAGTGAAAACAGATAGTATGGACAGTCATATGTTTCTTTATTTCCTAATTATTTTTCTCACAAAAAACTAATTAAGTTCAGTAGTATACTCTTTTGTTTTTTTTAGTACGAGAAGAAATCAATGAATGAATGAAAAAAAGCATTTATTACATATTTAGTATAGGTGAAGTAATGTACACCAGGGATACAGACAGAAAAGTGAAATAATTGTTGATCATAAAAAGCTTTTAGAATGCATTTCAGGGGTTCAGCTGTAGGACTGATGGCAAAGTTCAAGAGACCAGCCTTCAGTAATTCTTTTGTCGTTCAGGTACGGTTCTTGGAGCAGCAGAACCAGGTCCTGCAGACAAAATGGGACCTGCTGCAGCAGATGACGACCTCCACCAGGAGCAACAACCTGGAGCCCATCTTGGAGTCCTATATCACTGAGTTGAGGAGGCAGCTGGATGGACTGAATGGAGACTGGATGCGCCAAGACTTGGAAATAAGAAGCATGCAAGACTTAGTAGAAGACTACAAGAACAAGTGAGTATGGGAGCCTAGGATGGGAAGAGGTGGAGAATGAGACGTTAGGAGAACCTGCCAGATCGAGGAAGTAAATTTGGCTTTGGGGAACTAGTAACCATGTGACCTACTTTCTGAGGTTTAGTTCTCACCTGTAGAATGAGGATAACTTCCTGTTTAACTTATCTCTAGGACAGTTGTGAGGTTGCAATAAGATAATGTACATAAAAACCTTTATAACCTCAACTATTTAGTATTTAGATTGTAATATTTATGTATTTAGATACATGTTACTATACCTCCATTAAAGTGATAGCTCTGAAACCTCATCACATCATGGAGTTTACCCCTCATTATCAGTGCAAGTCTGTCAATTGCTACCATAGAGAACAACTCTGGGGGTTCTATTAGAGGGTCAGCCACAGATACCTTTTTCTAGGCTGATTGTATGCAACAAGAGAATTTTTCAGTCAAAACAACACAGAAACCATCTATTTGGGGTAGAAGGGTTTTTGATGTGTATTGGTGGAGACTATTCTCTTACTGGACTTGGGAGGCAGAAAGACCTGAATTGAAATCCTGCCTCAGCCTCTTAATAGCTATGTGACTCTGGGCTTCTCTGTCTCAATTTCCTCATCTGTAAAATGGGTATAGCACCTCTCAGGGTTGTGAAGATCAAATGAGATAACATCTGTAAAGAGCTTTGCTCATTTTTAGGAAGTGTATAAATGTTATTTATATGGTTAGCTATTATAGCTAGCTATTATTATTAGCCTTTTAAGAGCTATGGTGACAGTACAGTAATACCTATAAATGACATAATTATCTAACATTAATCTCAGACTAACTTTCCTCTTTAACTTGCCCCATTTCTGAACTAACCTCTATGGTGTGTGCTTAGGAAACTCATCATAATAAATGTCCCAGAATGAGATATACAGCTGTAAGTGTGTCATAGTAGTAATAAGAGTGTTTTGGGGTGTTTTATTACCCAATTATATATTAATAAAGTAACCCAATACTTTCCAAAACTATAATTGACATTTTTGGGTTAACAGCATGACATAGTAGAAAGAATGCTAGACTGAAATAGATCGATTAATAAGAGAAGCATTTAATAAGTGCCTGCTATGTGCCTTATGCTGTGCTCTAGGCACTGGGAATCCAAATATAAAAGTATTATAATCCCTGTCTTCAATGAGTTTATATTCTTTTTTTAAAAAAAAAATTTTATTTAAGCTTTTTATTTGAAAAACATATGTATGGATAGTTCTTCAACATTGACCCTTACAAAGCTTTCCATTACAAATTTACTCCCCACAGTCTCCTCCCCTCCCCTAGATGGCAGGAAGTTCACTACATGTTAATTATATTAAAATACTTGACAAGTCGAATATATATACATTATATATATATTTTTTCACACTTATCTTGCTGTGCAAGAAAAATTGTATCTACAAGAAAAAAAATCAGAGAAAGGAAACACAATGCAAGCAAACATCAATAGAGAGCATGAAAATGTTATGTTGTGGTCCACATTTCATATCCCTATCTCTGGGTGTATATGGCTTTCTTTACTGAACAATTGGAACTGCTTTGAAAAATTTCATTGTTAGAATTAATCATCATATAGTATTGTTGTTGCCATGTATAATGATCTCCTGGTTCTGCTCGTTTCACTCAGCATCAGTTCATGTAAGTCTCTCTAGGCCTCTCTGAAATAGTCCTGCTGGTCGTTTCTTACAGAACAGTAATATTCCATAACATTCATATACCATAATTTATTCAGCCATTCTGGGCTGAATTGTTGGACATCGTTTCAATTTCCAGTTTCTTGCCACTACAAAAAGGGCTGCCACAAACATTTTTGCACATGTGAGTCCCTTTCCCTCCTTTAAGATCTCTTTGGGATATAGGCCCAGTAGAAACACTGCTGGGTCAAATGGTATGCACAGTTTGATAACTCTTTGAGCATAGTTCCAGATTGCTCTCCAGAATGGTTGGATCCGTTCACAGTTCCATCAACAATGTATCAGTGTCCAAGTTTTCCCACATCCCCTCCAACATTCGTCATTATTTTTTCCTGTCATTTTAGCCAACCTGACAGGTGTGTAGTGGTACCAATGAGCTTATATTCCAATAGAGGGAGATATCACAAATATTGAGGAGATCTGATATGGAGAATTACAGGGAGTGAGTGAAACCCCAATTTCCACTCTCAATTGAAATATAGATTTGAATATGGTTTCCAGAATAAGAGTGACTTGCCCAGGATCACAGAGCTTGTAAGTAACTGAAGCTGGATTTGACCTTGGACTTAATCTGGAATACCACCAGAAACCTCAGTCTGGGGGAGATTTTCAATCCCATAGACAAGTGTACATCTGACTTTATATTTGAAGGGGACACCTCAAAGATCCAAGGTTTGCCCACTTATGTTTTTCTTGTATCTTTCTCCCTCCAGGTATGAGGAAGAAATCCATAAGAGGACTGATGCTGAGAATGATTTTGTCATTCTAAAGAAGGTGGGTGACTAGAAAGGGCTAAGATGCCACTTAGAAAGAGACTGAAGGGTATAGCCAAGAGTGAAAGTTGTAAACCTGAGTGATGAGATCACAGGGTTTGAGCTAAAAAGGACCTTTGACATCATTTCCCCCTACATTACAAGTAACTGAGGGGAGTTCTGGGATATCCTTAGATTCTGACTCCTTTCATCCTCAGTGATTACAGATGCTTGGAGGTAGGGGAATGAACAAATTGGCCTCTGAGATATCACTGAATCCAAATGATATCATCTCCTTAGATGAGAAAAGTTTAATCTGAAGGAGGGATATATGAGAGACTGTTTTAGATCTCTTAATTCTTACCTCCTAAGATTTATATTAAAATCATTAATAATACTTTTGATTATTCATTATCCAAAGAGGATGGAAACTGCCCAGCTAAAAGAGAGTTAGGGCGAATTAAGTGTTGTGGTTCTGCCAAGTATTTTGCCTTTCTATTTCCCATGACCAGAATTGGGGTCAGAGCTGTTTGCAGACTCCATTCCTTTCTTGAGGTTCTTCTACCTCAGCCAAAAGACCAGCAGATGGGAAGTTAGGAAGCCAAGGGGCCACAATTTAGCCATCAATATTTGAGAAATGGTAAGGAGGCCAAAATATCTACTTTTTTTCAGGATGTAGATGCTGCCTATACGAACAGAGTTGACCTGCAGTCTAGGGTGGACACACTGATCAAGGAATATGACTTCTTGAAATTCTTGTATGAAGCGGTAAAGTCTATCTATAGGAAGTCAGCTTTTTGTATTGTCTAAAATTATGAATGAGGCATGATTCTAAGGAGAAAATGATTCTCAATCTTTAGGGCCTTATCTACTCTTTGGGGGGTATCACTAGAATTGTTCTTAACAGAAAAAAACACAGGAAAAACTTTATGAGTATTAACCTAGATATTTGGATTAGGGTGATATTTTTGATTTTCTACAGAAGTCTTTAAGGACCTAAACAAAATATTAAATCTTGTCTGGATTAGGAGTGGTCCTGTCTACTAGTTACTGATTTATTTCAACTTAATTTTAATTAAAAATATGTATATGTATAGTTTATATATAGTCAAGTGTGACATACATTTCTCAGTGTATCTCTCCCTTCTCTTATCAGAGAGTCACCTCTTATAATTAAGAATAAAATCAAGAAACAATTAATGAGCACCTACTAGATAAATAAGGAGATTGGCATCTATACAAAGAGATATGATGATGTTCTTTTATCAAAGAATTCATATTCTATTAAGGGAGAAAAACAAGGACACATAACAATGATACATGGGAGAGTAAATGGACTCTGAGAGACTGGAAGAAAGAGACATCACTTTTCCCTTTGAGGAAGAGTTCAAAGAAAGTTTCATGGAGGAGATGACCCCTGAGTTGAGCTTTGAAGGAAAGGATGGATTTGGACAGATTAAAGATGGGGAATAGTGTGACCCAAAATACAGAAACATATATTTAGAACAGGAGATGGAGAGTAGTCTAGTTTGGCTGGAACACAGAATATGGTGAAAGAAGATAGCATAAGGCTAGAAAGGTAGATTGGAGATAGATTGTATAGGACCCTGAGTGCCAAGACCAAGAGTCTTTATTTGGCAAGCAGAGGGGGAGAGACTTCACAACCTTTAAAAGTCCCAACCCTTTAAAAGTTTTGCAGATCTTTTTTTCTGTTGTTGAGGTAGGTTTATCAATAAGTGGTAATATAATTCTTGCTCTCTGGGATCTATCTTCTGCTGAGAAAGGTGGGACACACACTTAGGGCATAGACAGAGATAATAGACCATAGATAGGTAGCACCGCAAAACTCTACAAAAGGTTTTATGTATTCTTTGGAACAGGGTCAGGGGGTGGTACTGCTGGCAGGATTGAGGAGACTGGGATCTAGCTATGGAAAGCTTCCTGGAGAAGTATGGAGAGTATCGTTGGAGTGAAAATGGAGGCAAAAGCTGAGCAGCTCTCTGTCTCTATATCTTGGTCTTGGTCTCTCTCTGTCTTTCTGTCTATGTTTCTGTCTGTCTCTCTGTTTCTCTCTCTTTTTGTGTCTCTCTCCCTCCCTTTCTCTCCCTTTCTCCCTCTCCTTCTCCTTCTCCCCTGCCTCTCTGTCTGTCTATCTCTCTTCTTCCTTTTTCTTCTTCTTCTTCCTTCTTCCTTCTGTTCTTGTTCCTCCTCCTCCTCCCCCTTCTCTCTCTCTCATAGGAGCTGTCCCAGATGCAGACTACCACCAGTGACACTAATGTCATCCTCTCAATGGATAACAATCGCAGTCTGGATTTAGATAGCATCATCCGTGAGGTCCAGGAACAATATGAACTAATTTTCCAGAAGAGCAAGAGTGAGGCTGAAGCGAGGTACCAGGACAAGGTGAGTGACTCCACAGCCCAAGACCTTCTATACCTTAATTCAAAGCTCAAAGTGGAACAGATCCTTTCAAATGCTCTATAGGTATATACTTAAGGTAGGGTCAATTTACCTAAATTGTAGAGAACTTAAATAGGTTAAAATAATAGAAATCCAAATTCAGAGTCCTCCAACTTTCAAACTTCTGCTATAAACACTGGAAGAAATGCAGAGGGAAGAAATCCATGTTATTCTTGGGAAGCTAATGGGCTAAAAGAGGAGATGCTATGTTGGATATAGCCAGAATCATAGACATACAGAGAAAAAGAAGAAAATGCAAATTAAGTGCATTGGGGTCTAAAAATGCTGAGGGTAGGGAACTAGTGACTTGACTAGTCATATAAGCTAATCAGGGAAAGTTTCTTGGAGAAATGAGTAATAAGCCTAGTTCACAAATTTGAGGGGAGGGATATATTGGAAGAATGGCTGGTGTAAAGATTCAAAGATGGGAGAGATTAGGTGAAGGTAGGTAGAGGGAGCAAGTTTGCCTGACTGGATTAGAGTTTGAACCCAGAAGTCATGGGATAGCAGACTATTCAGATGGGTCATGGAAGGCAAAGGACAACTGAAGACAACCTTGGCTATTTAGGGGGTTATTCTTTAGAAAGATTGGCTCTGATTCCCAGGATCAGGCTTGAGGCACACAAGGTGAGCCATCATTGAGTGTGATGTGGTCTCTGGCCCATAGTACCAGGAGCTCCAAATTACAGCTGGGAGACATGATGACGACCTGAAGAACACCAAGATGGAGATTTCAGAGCTCAACCGGGCTATCCAGATGCTACAGTCAGAGATTGGAAATGTGAAGAAACAGGTAGGATGTGTTTCCAGCTTTAGTTTACAAAATGGCCCATTCCTGCCTCACTTCTTCCAAGTAATTTCAGAGTCAAACTTCCTATTATTTTGATATCCTTTTCCTAGAAAATGGGCTTAGCCCCAAAACAAGAATCGAGATGAGTTAAGTCTTGCTCTCCAGAACAGGATTTGATGACTCTTCCTTTCAACAGTCTATTTCAGATTGATGAGTAGTATTTTTTTTTTTTAAGGAGCAAAGTGATATTCTGTCTAATATCACCAAAGGAAGGAGCTATAATGATCCTGTAAAGCAGGAGGGAGAGTAGCCAAACATACAAAGGCACTAACTACATGAAGCAATTAATCTTAGTTTTTTTCTGTGAATGAGATGGGTCATAGAGGATCCCAAATAGAGAATAGCAAAATATGCCTATTTCTATTGGGGGTTGTGGTTTTGCCTTCATGAATAAGGGAGGCTAAAATGCAGCTGGAATTCACATCTCTTTAAATTAGAGATAAAAACATTTTATGGAGGCTGTGACTGGATTGGTAAGGATTAGAAAATCAATAGAGATTTAGTGATACCCACATCTCTGTTCACTTACCTCTCACAGACTTTGCTCTTTGAGATGGAAATGGACAGTTCTCTCTTTTAGGAGCATATAAAGGCAGAACTGCTCTCTTCTCTCTGATTACTTTGCATTTCACACATTTGGAAGGAGAAAGGAAATAAAATATTTGGTTATCACATCCTCTTAATCTGTTCAGGGGAGAGAAGTAGGTGCAAAAATAAAATAACTAGCTAGGAGAAGAGAACCTGTATAGATTATCCTTGCCCTCAGGTTTTCTGGATGTAAATCCAATCTAAGTCTTTTCTCCAAGGTCTTCTTCAGACATTGCACAATCTTGAGTAAATCATTTGATATCTGTGGTCTTCAGTGTCCTGCCCTGTGAAATGAGAACATTAGATTGGTGACCTCCAAAGTCCCTTTAGAGCCAAGAATCTAGAACTCTGTGAATGATGCAAGGGGCTACATTATTGAGTCCCTTTCTGGGTTTTCTCTGCACAGATTGGCCAAGTGAATTCACTCATTTCGGATGCTGAGGAGAGGGGGGAGCAAGCCCTCCAAGATGCCCAGCAGAAACTGCAAGACATGGAAGAAGCTCTCCAGCAGAGCAAGGAAGAGATGGCCCGCCTTCTTCGTGACTACCAGGAGCTGCTGAGCACCAAGCTGTCTTTGGATGTTGAGATTGTCACCTATAATAAGCTCCTGGAGGGAGAGGAGATCAGGTAGGTGTGGATTCAGCCAGAGACTTAGCTCCTCAAGCTGGGTGTGCTTTTGGAAGGTCATTTACTCCATTCCTTTGCCTCCAAACTTCCCCAGCCATACGACACTTTTTCTAGTGTCTTAAGATATCTGAAGGCAGTGTCAACCTTTCTCACACTCTGTATTCTCTGATAGGAAATTCTTTCTTGGGTCTAGTCAGCTCTTCCTGCTTTAGGATGAAGACACTCTTCTCTTAGTCTCCAGAGCTGCTGAAAAACAGCAGCTTGAACCTACATTTTCCTGGATGAGAATGGGGGTAGGGTTGCATACCGAACAAGTTTAACTTAGGCTATTCCATACAGAAGAAAGAACACTGAACTGGATAAGGAGACCTGGTTCTATTTCTTCTTCCACCACTAACTCCCTGAGCCTCAATTTTTCCATTTATAAAATTAGGAGTTTGGACTAAATGATTCCTAAGTTCACTTACATTTCATGATTCTCTCTGACTCTGATTTTTTTGAGGCCTTGCCTTATTTCTTTCTTGAGAAGCCAGGAAAACCTGGGTTTTAATGTTGCTTCAGACGTTTACTAGCTGTGTGACTTGAATGGTTGCTTAATCATTAGAAATCTCAGTTTCTCCTTTTATAAAATAGGGATAATAATGTGACCAATAGGGTGTCATGGGGATCAACTGCTATGTTAGATACTTTATAAAACTTAAAAGCACCACATATCTGTGAGCTATTTTTATTTCAGGTTTCATGGGCTTGGCTGACATAGCTCTCTTGTTTTTTAGGATGTCGGGAGAATTTCAGAACCCTGTTAGCATCTGTAAGTAGCAGTGTGTGTGTGTGTGTGTGTGTGTGTGTGTGTGTGTGTGTGTGTGTGAAGACTTAAGGATTGCATTTCGGTGCTTCTAGTGACCGTTCAGGGTGAGAGGAGGGGTACCAGCACTAGTAGTGGCGTCTTTGTAAACCAACTGTAACAAACCCTTTGGATTTTCCTTTGCAGCGGTGCAGAGCAGCAAAGTCACCATTGGCGGCGGTGGCGGCAGCAACTACAGCGGAGGCAGCGGTAGCTACGGTGGCAGCTCTGCCCTAGGCTCTGGAAGCTTTAGCAGCGGAGGGAGCTATGGGGGCAGTCGCAGAGGCAGCGGCGGGGGTGGCGCGGGTTCCAGAGGGCGTGGTGGTGTTTACCGGGAGAGCAGCAGTGGCGGCTATGGAGAAAGCAGCAGAAGCAGAAAAAGTGGGGTGAACTCCAGGGTGCAAATCATCCAAACCTCTACCAACACCTCCAGGAGACATGTCATCGAGTAGTGTGACAAAGGTTCTGCCTGTCCAAGAGTTCCCCGATTCCTGTTGCTAGTTTTTGATCTCACTTGCCCCGCAAAACTTTCCTCAGCCCCTCTCATTAGCCTCTTCCTGATAGTCTCAACAATTTTGTAAATACATTTGAGCTTCTATTATGTGTCACGTGCAGGAGTTGAGATAGATGTTCCTAGAATTGAGCTGCTGGTTGGAGGTGGGTTTGAGTGGAGGAAACAAGTTAGAGAAACAACATGATTGGTCCCAAACAACATATAATCCAAAATTCATTTTTAGCTGTCTCAGTCAGCTAGACAGAAAGACAGACACACATATAACATCTCAAACATATATCAGTCAGGCCTGATCTCACCATCTTTCCATTTGAGCTCTTTTATTCGGATCTAAGACCTAGTTTTGTGATGGAAAAAAAGGTTTCATGGAATCCCCAATGCAGTTGATTAAGAAGTGACTGGAATTGTACCAAGTACCTCACCTCCAGAGGCTGACTCCTTGACCCATACCCATATATAACAATCTGTCTAAGGGCACAGGCATGAACTTTTATTTCTGGGGAATAATTGTAAGGCAGACACTGCTTAAGAAGGGAGTATTTAACATTTCCAGAGGGATTGCTACAAACAGTGCTTGGATTGTAATTGATTAACTCTGCCTCCTGGGGATTGTAGAATCTCCTACCCATCCTAGAGACTGACAATGATCTAAATGAAGGTCCTGATCCTGAGGTATACCTTGGTAGAGGCAATAATGTTCCAATGGGGGAGGATCCCAAAGGTCATTGGTTTTGAGTCTTTTTTTCCATAAGGGAAAATTTGTGTTGGGAATGGGAAGGTTACATGTGGGAGGAAAGAGAACCATAGGTATCAGTCATTGGGTCCTCTTCCTGCCTTGCCTTCTAATAATATCCCTAGAGATAACCATTGTCTCAAAATAGCCTGTTAGAAGTTCTGTCAATGTAGTTGGTATTTTGAAACCACATCTTATCTTCTAATTGCCTCTTATGTCTACACCACCATTTTTCAGATAATGGATATTTATATGCCTATAGGGAGAGTGTTAGATGAGATTTTTGAAGCAGTTATAAAGGAATGTGAGAGATTGAAGGCATGCACATATTAGCTTTGAAATAGGGAATGTGGTTTAAGTCTCAAGACCTTCATTTTCTTCCTTATTATAATAAAACACAGCATCCTTTTTCATGCACATCCCTCCCAGCTTTGAATTCCTTTCACTGATGCTGATGGGGACAACATGGTACACTCAACTCTTTGGGGAAAAGAATGGCTAACAGTATATTGCCATTGGCTTCATTTTGTTGTTGAGGCTTGGTCTTTGAAGGCCTGCATTTTGGGTGCTTTTTCAATAAACTATTTTATGTATCAATTTGTTTGGTCACAAGCAAATCCTGCTTTTAAAATTCCCCACTAATCTCTGTATTTTTCATTTCTGAGTATCCCTTTTTGATCTGAAACACTTGCAAGCATGGTCTCAACTATTGTTGAATAGTCAATAACACTTATGAAATACTTTCCTTGGTGCACATAACCCTGCTGCTCTGTCTATTATGATCCAAAGATAGGGGAGACAAGTAGTCTTCACTTTGGGGGAGCTCCTAGCCTGATATCAGAGTTGGAACATGTTTTAGGTCATACACACACATAAGAAGACATAGAACTGAATGAAACGCTTAGATTTTAGTCCCCGGGAAGGAAGTTAGAGAAGACTGGGCTGAAGGGTTTTATGTAGAGTGTGGAAAGAAAGGAAGGACAGAAATAGCTAGAGAGAAGTGGGAAGGGAATACTGATGGGAATGGGTGGGAGGGTGGGTAATAGATTCAAAGGTAGCTGACAATGAAATGTAGGTGACAGATGATGTCAGACAGATGTTTTTTGGGGAAGTGGTAGTGTCGACATTGAAAAGTCAGTGAATTGAAGAGTAAGGAGTCAGTTTTCCAGGAAAAAAAAGTATGAACATGTTTTCTCTATCATTTAAGTTTAGACAATTAACAAAAAATAAAGCAAGCCCTGATTTTTAGTATCTCTTTCAGCATTTCAGTGCACTCACTGAAAATTTAACAATTAGCTAGAGCTGGTTCAAACTGGATCCAGCACTCTCCTGGACTGAAGGACTTTTAAATCCATCTTCTTAGAGAAGTAGCTATCTACATTCAAGAAGGGAGAGGTTGGAGGTGGGGAAAGCCCCCATATCTTATAGCTATTATGTTGGCTCACATTGTATTATTTTGCAGTCAGATGAAAGACACAACCTACTTTTTCTCCCCAGAGGGAAAAATATAGATAGAATTTGGGTACTGAATACACCCCAAACAGAAACAAAATTGATATTGATAAGATATTTTATTCCCAGACACACCTCACCATACTTTCAATTAGCCAGCCTCCCTGAGTATCATCTGACTCAGCAACAGTTGTGTGGGAGTAAGATTTGAAAATGGAACTGATGGGCAGGTTGAAGGAATGAATAGGAGTACAAGTGAGAGTGGGTCAAAGGAGAAAGGAATTTTATGTTCTATTTGGGGAAAACAGAGAGTTTACTCAAAGTTAGCTAGAAAACAAGAGTTAAGATTGGAATTTTCTGCTGTACTATGCATATATATGGAACAGAGTTCCAGATAAAAACTGCATTCCAATCAAACATCTCCAAAATAGCAATTAAAATAGTTTTCTTCAGTTTAACACTTTATTTAACACTTCAAAGTGTCATTACATCCCTGTGAAATGAGTTTAGTAGTTTGTGGAATCATAGATAGAGAGCTTGAAGTGATCTTGGAGACCTTATCTAATCGAATTGTCTCATTTTACAGAAAGGGACACTAAGGCACAGATCAGATAAGTGATTAAATGATTAACGACTACAAGGTGATATTAGTATAAATGGAATTTGAACTTGATTTGAGGTCTTTGAATTCAAATCCATGGCTTTCCCCATTGCCTCTCTCCATTGTATCTTATATTCATTTTACATCAGGGAAACAGACCAAGGGAGATCAAATGACTTTTCTAGAGAATCTTAGTGAGTTGATAGTGGAGCTAGAACACTATTCTTTTGATGACTAATCTTAGAACATTTTCCATTATATCACAAACAAAAATATTTTCAATTTCTACCTAATCTACTTCCCTCTGTATTTCTTGGCTCCAGCTTCAGACTCCAGGGTAAGTAAGCAACATCTGGGTAGGGTGGGGCCAGGAAGTGGTGGAGGAAGAGACAACCAATCAATGCCCAAACCATTTGCAATGCCAAGTTATAGGCTGAGCAGCAGGAGAACAAACCCTAAGCAAACAAGAAAAGGGAGTGCCTGGATGGAGAGAAGGAAAGGAGAGGGGTATAGAGAAGATAAATAGTGAAGTGAGGCAGAGTCAGAAACGACTTCATACAGAATCCTTTTATACTCTTCCCTTTTTAGTCAACTATTGAGGTGCCTCCCTCCCCATCCAAAAGCATTCCAAATGTGGTGGAGAAGAGGGGCAGAGTCCCTGCAGGGTCTTCCCCTGTGTTCTCCACAGTAAACATCTTCAGGTATGGCAAAGCCCCTATCTTATTGTTTCTAGTAGGAAGTTAACAGTCATGCTTTGGGTGACAGATGGAGATGAAACAGATTTGAGAAAAGCATTGGCTAAAGTCATAAAATAAGTTTCATCTTTCTAATTTAAATACCCTGAAAATACATGAGGTTAAATACTTATTTTGTTTCTCTTGGATGGAGTGGTAGGGGGATGGTGCAGAAGTCAACCCAAACTTATTTTACCATCCTTCTGCTCTTAGGTTAAGGTGACTGCCCTAGAAATTGATGTCCTCATGGCTTTCTTCAACAATGAGATGATTCAAACCAATTCCAATTGTTCGGTGGTGAAGAGAGCCATCTACACCCACCAAGAGGACCATGGGAACTGAGTGTGGACCACAACATAGCATTCTCACTCTCTCTGTGACCACAACATAGCATTCTCACTCTCTCTGTTTGCTTGCATTTTGTTTTCTTTCTTAGTTTTTTTTCCTTCTTGATCTGATTTTTTTTTGTTCAGCAAGATAACTGTATAAATATGTATACTTATATTGAATTTATCATATTTTAACATATTTAACATGTATTGGACTACCTGTCATCTAAAGGAGGGGGTGGAGGGAAGGAGGGGATAATTTGGAACAGAAGATTTTGCAGGGTCAATGTTGAAAAATTACCCATGCATATGTTTTGTAAATAAAAAGCTTTAATAAAAAAAAGAAATTGATGTCTTGCCAACTCTATGATGGTGGGTACAGATCAGGGTAATCTGGAGTAGGGCAGACAGTAACACCTGACTGACTTTACTATGAAGTAGAAAATGCATTGGAAGTGATGTTAAGAATTGAGTTGGGTGAAATGAAGGTAGAAAAATTAGGAGAGTTGGAGGCAATGTGACAGGAGTTGAAAATGCACTGAATTTAGAAACAAAAGCTAATAGGACTATAAGATTTATTTATTTTGTTGAGGCAATTGAGGGTAAATGATCACACTTGCTCAGGATCACACAGCAAGGAAGTGTTATGTATCTGAGACCAGATTTGAACTAAGGTCCTCCTGATTTCAAGGCTGGTGCTCTATCCATTGTGCCACCTAGCTGCCCCCAGACTATAAGATTTAGAACTGAAATAAAGAAATTTAGAGATTATACAATCCATCCCTTTTATTTTTACAAATGACAACACTGAAGTATAAACAAGTTAAGTGATTTGACTAAGCTCATACAGGTAGTGAGAAACATAGTGAGTAATTCCAAATTTGTGCAAAATTTCATTACCAGTAGATTAAAATCCTGATCCTGAAAATTCACTACATGTCTGGTCTTGGTCTTAGCTTTTTTGGGTCTCAGTTCCTTCTGTAAAATGAGGGGCTTTAGATAATCTCTAAGACTCCCTCTCAGGCTCAGTCCCATGATCCCATAATCAGGAAAAGGAGATGTTACAGTGTCCTGAGGAAGGGAGATATAGGACCATAAGAGTGTTTGAGGAAGGTGATTTATGATGCAGCTACAGGACTGATGGTAAATAAGAAGCTAGCCAGAAGGTATTGCCAGCATCCAATATGAGCTAATGAATTCCCCCCCTGATTCCTTCAATGGTGAGAAGGAAGCGACCCCAGGAGAAATGAATGAATGCTCCTTGAGCACTGGAGTTACTGCACTCCCTGCCCCTCCCCCCCTCCATCTTCCATCACTTACAACACAATACAGGTGTTACAAGAGAGAGCACCAGGAGGCCAAGCCCATAATTCATATGGGAGGCAGACAGTGCTCAGGGCAGCATGAGTCCCAAGGCACAGCTTGCCAACTGCACCTCCCTGTCAGGCTGTTCTTGGGGAGGGGCACTCTGGGAATCTCTACCTTTAATTCTATTAGCTCCCCAACTGAGAGAGATTTCTATCTTCAGAAGTGATTTCTAGAGGGAGGAGTCCTTGTCAATTTGTTATGCATCCAACAACCTTGGACAAGATTTTCCCTTCCTTATCTGAGATATTTCTAAGTAGAAAGAAGAGCCTCTAAAAATTCATCTTGTCATACATACAAGTGACCATTTGGTCTTAATCTGGTCTTCAAATTACCAAGAGATGTTTGGTGGGGTTGGCTGTATCTCTGCTATTACCAACTTCTCAGTCTGAGAAGGAAATAGAGACAAGTTCATGTCAGTGGTGGGGCAAAGATCCCAGGTAGTTGGGCTCTGGACCATCAAAATGAATCAATTCTTGCTGACCTGATCTTAAGCCTAGAAAGGGACTTCTAAAAAGAAGTCCACAAATCCATGACCTAGACTTCAAACACATCTTTCCTTTAAAGCATCTCAAGCAAGTGAGATTCTGCCCAGTTCTCCAAGGTTTCCAGGGAATCCATTCCATAGTCCTTCATTCTTTGGTTTCAGTCTACCCCTGCTTGTGGAAAGACGAGTTTTCTCAAGTGCATCCTATCTCCTTCTGGCTTGAATTTGTATTTGCTTCAAGATAGGGATGGAGAACAGTAAGGTGATGATGAGCCAGTAAGCGAAGACTTGTAAATAGAAAAGTTATTCCACCGCTTTCAAAATTTAAGGTCAAATCATCTCAACTCATTTTACCTTCATTAATTTTTTCTTTTAAGACTTTCTATCTTATCTATGGATTTTCTTGAGTCCTCTTTACATTTATCTTCAACTGGGGATTCTAGTTTTTAGAAGTTTCTTTACTCTTCTCTGTCTCTTATCATGCACGAGAAGCAAGAAAATAACAAAATGCCAACCCAGAAAATAATTCTAGCTAAACCCTAAGAGGAAACAAACCAGACTTAGAGAGTAATTCTAGCAATATACACAATAGCAATATACTATTTTTAGTCACATGAAAAGGTGCTCCAAATCACTATTGATCAGAGAAATGCAAATTAAGACAACTCTAAGGTACCACTACACACCTGTCAGATTGGTGCAATGGGTAGATGGTGTAATGGGTAGATCAGTGATTTTGGAATTAGGAAGATCTGAGTTCAAATACTAATTTACACACTATTTGTGAATTCCTGGGCAAGTCACTTGTGACCTCTATTTCAGCCCCAAGTTTCTTGATCTGTAAAATGGAGAACTCAATAACCTCTAAGGTTCCTCCCTAAATCTATAATCCTTTGTTCTAAATAACTTGTCCTACTTTCTGTTTCTCATAGTTGGCATCTCAAGTCTTACCTCTGTGCTTAGATTGGATTTTCTGCTCACCTCTGCCTCTTAGAATCTTTAGCTTTCTTCAAGGTTCAGTGCCACCTTCTACTTGAAGTCTTTCCTGATCTCCTTACTTGTTAGTGCTCTCTTCTTTATCAAATTATCTTTTATCTACTTGTATCTGTTCCCTCTGTAAGTATCCCTCTATAGACCTAAGTTCCTTAAGATAAAGAGTTGTTTTTCATTTTTGTCTTTGCAAATTTAGTATCTAGTGTGGTGCCTTGCATGTAATGGGCACTCTAATAAGTGTTGATTGAATTGAATTAGACCTTAACTGCAACCCATCATAATCCTTAACTAATAACCATAACAACCTTAACACTGATAAGTAACTCAGGTGTTAATTCAACTTGCTAGTACTAATTTTGGTGGCTCTAAGCTTGATTTGATCTAAACTCTGTCAACATTAAGCTGAAGGTTCACAAGACTTCCAAGGTCTATCTTTTGCATCTTTTACCAATCTTTCTACTGATCCCCAAAGCACATCTCTCCACCAAAAATTGAGATATTTATTCTTGGTGAATAGTTTGTCTCAATATAAACTTTTTCTCAATTCTTAAAGCAACACAAACCTTTCTTAAAGCAAACAAGGCTTTCCATTTCTACATTTCATTCTTGATTCTCTCTCCATTTCTTTCTCTGTGTGACTTTCTGTTTGTCTATCTGTCTCTGTCTCTCTCTCCTATTCCGTCTTCCTCATTAGTCTTGTACAGCTTCTTTTCTCTCTGCCCTCCTGGTAAGTGCTCCCCCAAGTTCTGTGCCTCTGTTCTTACATCCCCTTCTCTTACATAAAAAGCCCTAGCTCCTCCTCCTGTAGCTGTCAGCTTTCAACATCCTTCTCCAGTCTGGCTCCCCCTGCCCTTGTCTTTGACTCCCCTCTACTCCACCCTAATTTCATTTCTCCTTGTTCCTTGTTTGTTACCTTCTCCCTACCCTGAGGCTGGGCCCTATTGGGTTGAGGTGGCCTGCTAGTGCATGTTTCTCACCCTATTCCTTTCCTCAACCTCTTCTCTCAAAATATCCTTCACACCATCACCACACCCACTTATGCCCATTCCCAAAGTCTCAATTTGTTGCATCCCATTCAACAATGCCCCTGTGTTGAATGACAAGCCCTGGGGATGGGAGGTGGAAATTTCTCTAACCTCAGCAGTTCTGTCAACCAGTATTGATTGAGTACTCATTGCATGCCCTATGTTAGGCACTCTTGGTGTGACAGTGGCAATAGTGGTGATGATAATGACAAAATAAATATAACTTGTATATTTTTATTTAATCATGTTGTTTTATTTCAGAGATGTGAGCAAAACTCAATCAATGAACATTACAGGAAGGCAGATATTTAGTATAAGTAAGAACCTTCTAAACATCAGAATTACAGTATCATGGACTTGTCAGTTCATAGGACTGAACACAGTATAGTGGAAAGAACATAGTCAAGAGTCCTAGGTATTAATCTCAGCCCTCCAGGAACTCATGTGTGAAATTGTATTTCTCTGGGACTCTGTTTCTTCATCTGTAAAATGATAGTTTGATAGATGACATCTAAAGTCCCTTTTAACTCTGAGATTCTTTGAGTCTGTAAGTCTGCAATTAGTCTAGTGAGTAGAAAGATCTTCCTTATATTGAATTGTCATCTCCCTCTTTAAAACTTTCAACTGCTGTTCCTGGTTGCTCCTTCTGGAATTGAGCCTACAAAGGAGTGGATTGCTTCATGAAACAGTGTATCCCATCACAGGCCATATTACAGTTTGTTGGGGATGTCTGAAGAGAGGATGCTTGCATTGGTAAAGGAGTTGGACTAGATGATTTCCAAAGTACTTTCCAAACCATGAATCTCTATGAAATAAAAGACCTAGACCTTACTTTCAAATTATTTATGATCGTGTCAGGGAATATGAATTGAGCACATACAGAGAAATATCATGATATGTTTCAAAATACAAATACATTTAGAATCATTTGTGTAATGAAAGGATGCAAGATTAAAAGCAGAGCTAAGTACTAATTGTGTACCTATAAGTCAAGGAAGTCTTCCCCATATGAAATGAGGGATGTAGATTGGTCAAGTGAAGCAGAAGGTAGGGAGTTATGCATATTTAAAACCAAAGAGAACAGGGAAGGATTATAGAAGAGAGGAAAGAAAGGAGACATGGGTAGGTGGATAAATAGACCTCTGAAATAATTTCTGGGTTCTGGAAGTGGAAGTAGGAGTGGCAGAATCTGTATAGGGTAGGATTGAGAGGAGGAAAGATAGGAAAGAGTGGGGTCATTTTATGAAGGGATTTTCAAAAGAGAGGATTGTGGAATAAGATTTATGAAGATTATGCAAGAATCCTGGGCTTTATCTTGAGCAGCATAAGGTCATATGGAAAATTGTCCTCATGGCTCTGTACAGGCTAGATTGTAGAATAATTTTTCCATAGGGACCTAACAATCATTGGGTGCAATATATAATTTACTGCAAATTGTTTACCTTCTCAAGGAGAGATGAGGAAAGGAGGGAGGGAGAGGAGAGAATTTGGAACAAAATTTAAAAAAAAATAAATGTTAAAAATAGTTTTTAGATGTAATGTGGCTGGCCCTGAGTTCCTTAATGATCTTGGGTTTTATGTCAGTAGAGAACAAGTTCTGATAGGCTTTATCATCCAGGAGAGGTTTCCATTTCAGGGTCCTGTAAGACTGTCTTTTGAGGATCATTTTCATCGAATGGAGAGGCTCATCTTCAGAAGGTTGGCCAACAAGGGAAGGATACTTCTATTTCATGAGATAATTGACTCCCTTGTTGCTTTCAATTCCAGATGAAGCCATCCAGGATCAGCAGGGGAAATTCTAGGGAGGGAGATGACAGCTCAGTATAAGAAAGTTGTTTCTATGTACTAGACTGCTCACAGACTCCTAGGCTCAAGGAACTTTAGAGTCAGAAGAGGCTTTAGAGGTTCACAGTTCTAAGTCTCATGTCTCACTTAAGTATGAAGAGGTTTGCAGTGGGAAAATGAGGGAGTTTTAACACTTATAACATAGATGATCCCTGAAGTACTGGGATTTTTAGTTTAATTCAATTCATTTCTATTTGATCCAATTCAATCAGCATTTATCAAATGACTTTTACTATCACTGGGAATGACAAGAAAGGGGAAAAGATCATGGATTCTGGAGTCATTAGACCAGAATTTAAATCTTATTTCTGATGATTAGCCTTGTGACTTTGGAAAAGTCTTTTAATCTCCTGAGACCCCTCAGTTTTTTTCATCTGTAAAATGGAGGCAGATGGCCTCTGAGGCACTGTTCTATGTGCTGGCATTACAAAGACAAAAAGAAATTGGGTAGTGTATGTGCTAGAGGGAGATAACATGTGTAAACAGAGAAGTAAAGCCAAGATTATTTGAGAAGGGGGAGAGTAATAACAGCTTCAGAGGTGGGGGTGGAGAGAATCAGAAAAGATTCCACTGGAGGAAGGCATTTGAGATTAGCTTTCAAGGAAGCTAAAGATTCTAAGAGGTAGAGATGAACAGAGAGTACATTCCAGGCATGAGAGACAACTTATGAAAAGGCAAATTGGTAGTAGATAACAGAATGCCAATTTCGAAGCTTCCAGTTGTAAGATAGTATGATTCAGTGCATTCATGTGCAGCATGGTTGAATAGATAATGGTTCTTCGTGGTTCTTGTCTACACCCTCTTCCATACCTGCATTTTTCTTCTTTGCATTTCATCTTCCTCCCCATCTCCATACTTGGGATCAGCCTTGTACAAAGTGGGAGCTCAATCAGTCAGTGGCCGTGACATGCCCAGGCATCAACTTGGTGGGTCTTAAGATTTGTCCATCTTCTCAATAATTTTCTATAGGGATGGGAGAATTCAGATAAAACAAAGGACCAGAATTGGTAGGAATCCTTCCTTTTTCTTCACAAAGCTCATTTACAGGGGTTGAGATACATTTAATGCTTCAAAAGTGCTAGAAGTAACTTGATTGTTTTCAGTGATATGTATCATTAGGGAGTATGCTGAACTGAAAGATATTTGGTCCTGTGACAGAAAGAGTGATGCAAGAAAGGTTGCCACATCCAGGGTATCCTCCCAGGTCTTCAGTGTTACAAGATGGGGGCAAACTCTTGAATTACTCATAATAACCAAGAAAGAGGATGGCACAGAAGCCATCCTGTAGCCATGATACGGAGACACAAAAACAAGGGCAGAACCCATGGTAGTTGTATAGAGCTCTAAATAGCAACTCCACCTAGATGGGGGAGACCTTTCTGGAGAAGAGGGGTTTTGAATAGTTTTTAGGAGGGCAAAGATAGATCTTGGTGGTTAGAGGTGGGGAAGGAAAGGAGTGACATTTCTATGTCTGGGTATACTCAATATAAGGAGAGTCACTTTTACTTTCTGAGTTCAGTTTACATTTCTATAAAGTGGGAACAATAATATTTGACTTGCCACCTCATTAAAAGTACAAAAGAAATGGGACTTGTTTTAATTTTTAGATTGTCCCTATTAGTTTGCATCTCTATAATCCTAGACAATTGTCTTCTCTGATAATCAATAGAAAGCTCTGGGACAGCAGGCAATTCTCACAAGACTCTTTGAAATCAACTGAATTTAGCCTTGATTAGTGTATTTTGTTGTGGATGCATACCAGTCTGGTGAAAGCATCCACTTTCCAAGAAAGGCAGAATAATAGGCACCTGCACAGGCTTCTGATCTTTCCAAATCTCAGTGCCTCTTTTGTCTATTAACACCAATTCAGTGTTGCTCTCTCTACAAAGGTCCTTGTAGTTTTCCAAGTCAGATGCATTTCTGTTTAACGGTATGTAAACAAGCCATAGCAAAAACCTGTGACCAGGTTTTCTGCTGGTGTCATTCAAGCTGGAACACAGAAGGTAAAGATTATCTTTGTCAAAAGTTGTTTTCATTCCAATTCTTCCCTGATATATCAGGGAAGAAATATCATTTAATAATTACTTACTAATTGCTTACTATATGCTAGGCACTGGGGACATAGACAAAAAAGAAACAGGTCCTGCCTCAGGTAGGTTATATTCCATGGGAGAGATATTCCATGGAGAAGAAGGAGGACAACATGTACACAAATAAGTAACACAATGAAGAAACAGTTTGTTTCACTGGACACAATTGGAATAGGGACAGGAGTCGACATTTAATCTGTGTAGAGAATTTGAGGGATGAGGAAACTTTTAACAATGCAAAATGGCATCATTTTTGCAACTTATACTCTTAAGACAATTGCCCACAGCACTAAAACAAATGACTTGACCAGGATGATATGTCAGAATGTCAGATTCAGGATTTGAACCCATTCCTGCTTTGGGTACTGTTTCTCTATTTACTAGTGGGTAGAGGGAGCTCACTAGAGAGTCAAATTTGAGCTCTTCAATTGGACTTCAGAGTGTCTCCTATTAAACTTTGGATTATCTTCTCCCTTAATTGGGGTGTGGTGGGGGGAGAGCCACTCCATCTAGGCCACCTGCTCAAATAAGCTCTGTCTTTCAAAGTTCCAGACAGGATCATTTTCAAGTTTGGGAGTCCCCTTCTTCTTTTTCCAAACCTTGCTCTGGAAAGTCTACCATACTTTATTTTCTTTTCATTAATCAATATGACTTAAAACCCAATTTAGATTTTTTCTTTTTATATGTGCTTGATGCTGCTTGAGTCAGTGTCTAGGATGATCTTTTAGCTTACCATGATTCTGTGACCAGTGGCAAAAGGAAAGCTCAGAAAGGGATGTGGTTTGGTGCTTCTTATTTACAAAACTGCAAAACTTAGGATGCTATCTCTCCCATAATACTTACAGTATATATTTTTATGGACCCGAGTCACTTGCAATTTATTATCTCTATTAATTATCAGTATCCTTCCATCTCTTGTATGGGAAAAGTCTTCTAGTAGGAAAGTCAGAACTTTTTCATGATGAAATCCTTTGGAAAACTATCAGAAAACAATTTTGTTGGACAGAAAAGGGCTATGGTCTAGGCATGCAATCTCATTGGCACAGGAAATTCCCAGATAAAGAACCTTCCTCTGCCAATGCAGGTTGGCATTATCTTTGTACATTCTAGAGTTGGGGCGTTGCTTAGAGCCTTGAATGATGATAGGCAGGATGTGTCAGTAGCAGAACTTGCTTGAACCCAGGGAAGAGAAACTTGGCTTCCCTTAGGTCAGCCCCCTTCACTTTGCTCAAGATTGGAGTATATGCAGCTGGTCCTTATTTGTGGTTTCATTGAGATAAGCATCCATCAAGCTGTCCTCCTTATAGGGACAGATTCTCAGATATTAGAAAGCATACATTTTCTGGGAGTGGGGTGAGGTGGGAAGAGTGGGCTGTGCTAGCATTAACAATAGCTGAGCTTTCTAAAACCCTTTAAGGTTTACAGAGCCCATTGGGTGCTCAATTTCATTTGAACCCCTCACCAGCCTTATGAAGGCAGAGAATGAAAGAATTTCTGTTCCCATTGTTTAGAGAATGAAATTGACCTATAGCAAATGATACTTGAACTTGGGGGGAGGAAAGGGATGTCAAGTTTAAATCTTCTGGATGTGGGGGAAGGTCATTTTTTGGATACCATTCTCTTCTATAAAGTCTACCAAGACATTCTCTATTATCTAGGAACTTAGGACCAAAGGCTTGTTGACATAGATAAATGCACAGAAGTCACAGCAAGAAAATCATAAATTTATGTCATAGATGGTCCAAGAGCAGGAATGACTTTGGGGAAGGGAATTTAGTGTGCAGCTAAGATGATCATTATGGAGACAGCAACTATACGAATTCTACGCCCAAGGTAGGGGAGAGTTAAAGAAACCTGTCACATAATAATAACTAGCATTTATATCACTCTTTGATGTTTGCAAAGCACTCTCTTTATTTTATCTTCTCAGATCTTCATGCTAGCCTGGGGAGATAGGTGCTTCTACCTATTCCTATTTTACAGATGAGGAAACTAAAGGAAGAAAAGCTGAGAGAGAGCTAAGAAGTAGATGAGACTAGTTTGGAACTCAGGCCTTGTAGATTCCAAGTCTAGCACTCTATCTATTATGCCTATTGATATCCTTTGATCAATATGGGATGATGGACAAGAGTGTCAAAGCTGGAATCAAGAAAACTGAAGATGACCCTTGGCACTGACCTTTCTCAGCTGGTCATGTGATCTGGTACCCGAGGACTGGTCCTCTCTGAGCTTCCTTCCGGGAAATGTCCTTGAATGTGAAATGGGAGCCCTATCTCACAGGGTCAATGTCAAGAAAACATTCCCTGAATGTGAACTATTCCCAGTTTGGGTAAGAATGATCTTCCTAGAGGAGCTGGGACTTGAAAACCAGGGGCAAGGAAAGAAGGGTAATTGAACTATTGAATTAGGGACCTAGAGAGAGCTGGTAGTGAGGAAAGCAAGAGAATGAGGATGTCCTTCTGCAATACAGGGGCTGGTGCATGGAGCTGTAGTACAGCTTTCCTGTGGAGTAAAAGGCAAACTCTGAATTGAAGTTTGCATAAGGTAAAGAGAAGTTGATGAAAGACCAAGCAGAAGTAGCAGGAAACAGTTTTGGGGTCCTGCTTCCCTAACATCAAGTGAGTTTGATGAGGAGAGATTTCTTTGATAAACTAATTAGTACTTGAATAGATTTTGCAGGAGCAGCAATTTCCAGAGCCCATCCTGGGAGCTAGGTGTGTAGTGTTTATTGTATTGTTGGGGCTCGTAAAGATCTTGAATGGCTGCAAGGCAAACCAAACCCTTCAGATTGCTCTAAATCTCCATTGACTCCCTGGGACCAAACCCAGCTCCTCCAATCTATATATAAGGAGGGAGTCACTCTGCTACTGGTAGAGGAGTGTCTAGTTCCTTGCTCCTTGGTCCTGTCCTCTGCTCTCTGTCCCCTTCTTGGTTCAACATGAGTCGACAATTTAGTTCCATATCTGCCTATCGATGCGGTGGTGGTGGTGGTGGTGGTGGCGGTGGCGGCTTCAGCTCAGGCTCTGCTGGAGTCTCCTGCACCCGCAGGGTGACCAGCAGCTCCACTGTCCGCAGGAGTGGAGGGGGGTGGAGGTAGATTTTCAGGTGGAAGCTATAGAGCTGGTGGCGGTGGTTTTGGCAGCCAGAGTCTGATTAACTTGGGTGGCTCTAAAAGGATCTGTCAAAGTGTTGCTGGTGGAGGAGGAGGTTATGGAAGAGGAGGTTTTGGTGGGGGCGGCTATGGTGGTGGTGGATTTAGTAGTGGATTTGGTGGTGGTAGTTTTGGTGGTAGTGGCTATGGTGGGCGAGGTTTTGGCAGCGGGGGTGGGGGCTTTGGTGGTGGGGGCTTTGGTGGTGGAGGCTTTGGAGGTTTAGGAGGAGGTGGTTTTGGTGGAGGAGGCTCTGGGCCTGTCTGTCCCCCCTGGAGGCATCCAAGAAGTGACCATCAACCAGGGTCTCCTGCAACCCATCAATGTGGAGATTGATCCTAATATTCAAAAAGTGAAGGAGCAAGAGAGGGAACAGATCAAGGACCTCAACAACAAATTTGCCACCTTCATTGACAAAGTGAGTACTTGTGGTTGCTGTTGCTGATGATGGTGGTTGCATTTAAGCTTATTCAAGATAGAAGAGGCAAAAGAGTGAGGTGGAGAACTGGGATTGAATAATGTGAGTTCTAATCTCCAACTCCAAGGTGTCATGGTTGGATGATCCACAGGGTAACTTTGGGCCAAGATGTCTTGCTTGGACAATGAATGCTTGTGAAAGATGCTAGTGCCTGCATGACCTGGGGAGGCAGAGGAGAGCATCCCAAGTTTTTGGTCCATAAAAATAGTTGAAGGTGGAGAGGCAATGCTCTGCATGAAAGACTTTTGGGGGCTGAACTCCAAATGTTTCTCCATTGAATTCTTAAGCTATTTTTTTACCTTCTTAGGAAGAAAGAGGACTCTGTGTGTGTGTGTGTGTGTGAGTGTGTGTGTGTGTGTGTGTGTGTGTGTAGGGGAAAAAGACAACGGATTTGAGTCTGTGAGACTTGGTGTTGTGTCTCTGCTTTAACACTTACCTAGTGGATGATCACTGCCATCTTGTTCCACTTGTTTGAATTTCAGATTCTTCATATGTAAAAAAAAAATCTGCACTAGTTTTTTTTTTTTTTAAATTTTGTTTTTAAGTAGGGATGACTCTGTTATGAGAACAGTATATTGAAAGCCTTTGAGAGAAGTTATTATAATTATTATTTTACTGAGTAGTGGACTGGAGTGGAGATTTATGAAATACTTTAAAGTGATAGAAATGGGGCAAAGGTTCAAAGGAGAACTTTGAGATCTGAAACGGTCTGAGGGCCAACCCAGATCCAGGATTCAGGAAGAGCTGAGTAGAAACTTGATCTCAGACAGTTATTATCCATATGATGTTGGGCAAGTCATTTAGTCTGTCTGCCTAAGTTGGCTCATTTATAAAATGGGGCTAATTATAGTACCTATCTTCCGGGGTTATTACCTGGATCAATAAGATAATATTTGTAACATCCTTTACAAATCTCAAAGCCTTGTGTTTTAATTTTCATGATCATTATTACCATTATTCAAATGTTTATTTAAAAGGGTGTTGAAGTTCTTTCTTGTCAATAACCCCATGTATGGAAGTAGTGCTCTCAACAACTTGTGAATCTCTATGCTAACTTCAGCAGGTGAACCTGTCTTCTGGGGCATTGAGTGACTTCTCTAGGATGGAGCTATAGATTTTCCCTCATTTGTCAGCCATGAAAATAAGCATGTTTTCCTTGACTCTTAGCTTGATCATCAATGCAGTCAACTCCCAATTGTTCATTGCTGATTCCAAGTATGCTAGCTTAGTTTTCTCCAGCAATGTTTTCCTGTTTTTTGACTTCTAGAAAGCCTTGGGGATGTCCTTAGGAAAAGCCAACTTTTTTGATTGTCATTCAGGCAAAACTCACAGTAATAGAAAATAACAATGATAACTACTATTAACATACCTCTTCAGTCACCAAACACTGCTGGTAGGTGAGATCTACTCATATTACTATTCCTATTGCATAGAAGAAAAATTTAAGGATCAGAGAAGGTTATTTACTTGTTTAGTGATTTATTTATTTTTTTTTAGCACTTGCTTTAACTTTGAATGCTGTAGAAATGGAAATTGTTATTCTAGTTGAAGCGAAATGATTTATATTAACCAGGGATATTTTTTTGAGGGGGGTACTTGCTGCTTTCTTGTGAATGTCAGATTCAAATTGATTACAATCACTAGTGTTGGGGAATTATCTGAATGGAAATACAGAGGAGAGTTGATTATGGCTATGAATGATTGAAGAAGGAAAGGAAGGAAGGGAAAGGAAGAGGTAAAACATTTATTGAGCATTTGGTATAAGCAAAAGGCTGGAGGTACTACTAGAAAGGCAAGACAGGCCCTGTTCTCAAGAAGAACCTATTCCAGTACCTGAAATGCCTGTGGAAGTTTTCAGCTTCAAATGTGCCAGCTCATTCACCTTGTTCTTCCTTTGCTTTCCTTGATTTAAGAATGATAGAAGAACAAGGATTCCCTGTCTTGTTCCAGAGTCTTCCTCTGGCTGCAACTTGGGGACCAGCAGTTCCTAAGATGCATCCCTTGGATAAAAATTTTGGGGGTCTTGGTATTTTCAGGTGCGGTTCCTAGAGCAGCAGAACCAGGTATTGCAGACCAAATGGGAGTTGCTGCAACAGGTGGACACTTCAACTCGCAGCCACAACCTAGAGCCCCTCTTTGAGGCCTATATAACTGCACTTAGGCAGCAACTGGATTCACTGAAGAGTGATCGATCACGGATGGAGTCAGAATTAAATAATATGCAAGATATGGTGGAAGACTTCAAGAAAAAGTATGCACCCAACTAACCTTCCCTCAGTCCTGAATGACCAAACCATTGCCCCTGGAAGTCTTCCCAAGGGTTAACCTTTAGGGGACTCTAGAGAAAATCAGGGAATAGATAAGATTAATTGAATGGCATTTCTTCCTCCTGAAAGGCAGCTGGGAGTTTAGTAAACTTGTCTGAGAGTGAGGAAGAAGTGAATTTCAATCCAGGTCTAAACATATATTAACTGTGTGATACTGGGCAAGTAATTTAACCTCTTAATTCTAATCAATTTAATCTGTTTTCTCATCTACAAAATGTGGATAACAATAGCACCTGCTTCTAGGGTGGTTTTGAGGATCAAATGACAGAGTATTTGTAAAGCACTTAGCTTAGGGCCTGGAACATGTTGATGATGACATGCAATTGTTTTAGTCATGTCTGATACTTAGGGACCCCCTTTGGGATTTTCTTGACAAAGGTACTGGAGTTGTTCATCATTTCCTCATTCATCTCATTTTAGATAGGAAACTGAGGCAAATAGGGTTAAGTCACTTTAGGGTCACAACAAGAACATGTCTGAGATAAGATTTGATTTCAGGTTTTCCTGACTACAGGTATGGCACTCTATACTTTATGTTCCCTAGTTGCCCCTGCTGGAACATAGTAGAGGTTTACTAAATATTTGTTTTTTTCTTCCCTTTCTTGCTCTTCACTCTTTCCTTTGACCCCCTCCCTCCCTCTTTCCCTTTCTTTCTTTCTTCCTTTGAGCCTTCTTTATTCCCTTTGAACCTTCTTTCCTTCCTGCCTTCCCTTTCCAAAGCAATCTATCATTTTTAGAAATATGTTCCCACAAATGTGCCTTAGAAAAAGTTGACAGTCAAGTTGGCTAGAAGCAAAGATGGATAAGATCACCTTCCTAGATTGATGTGATTTTACACAGAACACAGTTCTAGGTCATATCCTTCCCAAACCTCCTGAATTCATCTTGTCTTTTCCCCTCCAACAGATATGAAGATGAAATCAACAAACGTACAGATGCAGAGAATGAATTTGTGACCATCAAGAAAGTGAGTCAAATGAAGGTCACATTTTTACCCAGAAAAACAAGCACTGGTATAGTAATATTAGCCCCCAAAGAAGCAAGGAAAATCAAACTGTCGGTTCAATTTACAGCTGAAGAGAAATCTTGGTATTTCCTGTCAGTGAATCATCCTTCTCTGGCTCTCTGGCTCCCCAAATAAGTTGCCTTCCTTGTATTTCTGCCTGCAGTGTGGGAAGCAGAGCCAGATCTCCCCTTTGCAAGTGAGGGGAATTCCCAAGGCTCCAAAGGGTGGGTAGAGCTAAGAGAAGTATAGCTCAGGAGCCAAGCTTCTTCATCCCTATTATCTTAAAAAAGTGTGAAATCCTTTCAGGCCAGAGGCTATTCCATGTAAGCAGGGAGCAAGAGTGTCATCTTCCTCTGAATGGATAGTCATTCCCAGACTTTTTCTTCTAACTTCATAGGATGTGGACAATGCTTATATGAGCAAGGTTGACCTTCAGAGCAAGACAGATCTTTTGCTAGATGAGATCAAGTTCTACAAGATCCTTTTTGACACAGTAAGTCAGCTCATGATCATTCACATGCACCCAGCTCTTCACTCTGTATCAAAGAGGCTGTGGGAATATCCCCTGTATGCCGGTTCATGTTTTGTCTCTGGAAAGCACAGAAGTCACACATATGTGGTCTCTTGTAGGAACTATCCCAGATGCAGACTCACATCAGCAACACCAATGTCATCCTCTCCATGGACAACAACAGGAGCCTGGACTTGAGTAGCATCATTGATGAGATCAAAAGTCACTATGATGAGATTGCCCAGAGGAGCAAAGCTGAGGCTGAGACCATGTACCAGCACAAAGTGAGTGGACACAGAGTCTCTCCCAAGAGGCCTCTGGCTTCCCCGAACTTTGTACCTAAGGTTTACCTAGGGCATGTCAAGATGTACTCATGTGCCCTCTCTTTGCTCTCCTGCCTTCAGTATGAAGAGCTCCAGATGACTGCTGGGAAACATGGAGACCAGCTGAGAAACACAAAAACGGAGATTTCTGAGATGAACCGAATGATTCAGAGACTGAATTCTGAAATTGATGCAGTGAAGAAGCAGGTATTGTTTGCCTTTACCCTCCTCCTCTGGGCTACTATGGGGCTAGTGAGTGAGGCTTTCTTGATTCTGAAAATGATTCCACTTTGGCATAGACGACTTGAAAGATCCCTGCCATCTTTGGGATTCTGGACTTTGAGGACCCCAATCTGGGCCATAGTTCCGGTAGTGAGTAGGGTTTCCTTGAGAGAACCTTGTGGTGAAGGCCCAAAGGCCAACAAGTCCTAGTGCTCAAGATGGAGAGTTGACAGAGGAGTTCATTCTCTTGTGAGTTAGTGGATTTTCTGTCACTGGATGATTGAGCAGAAGCCAGAGGCCCACCTGTTTGAGGATGTAGGAGGAGGATTTTAGAAAAGTTCTGAGGTGGTATTGGGTGTCTCTAAGCTTGTATTGCCTACTTGGAGATTCCTATCTGAAGGTGGAAATATGGACAACATGACCTTAGCTCCAGGTTTTTGTTGAAAATATCCTCGGCACTAGATAGAAGTCCTGGACTTGTGTTTGAAACCTGCCTTAATCTTTTCTAGTTGTGTGACCCTGGACAACTTATTTTGACCTTTCTCTTCCTCAGTTTTCTCATTTGTCCAATGGCAATCAGAGTAGCAGCCATCTTGCAAGTTTGTTGCAAAGGTCAATTGAGTGTCTTTGCAACCTTTTAAAGTGTTGCCTAAATAGTAGTTATTGTTACTCCCTTTGTTACTGTTGTTGTTACTCTATTTTGCTAGGGGAACAATGCTCCTGATTGTCTTTGAGTGGAAATAGTGATTTGGGTTCAGGATTCCCAGGGGGAGTGTGAGATTAGGAGAGGCTGATGGTAGTAGTGAGTGGGAGGCAGAGGACTTGATCCATGTACATGGTTTGCTGTCTTCTTCTATAGATTTCCCGGATCCAGCAAGGCATTGGTGATGCCGAGCAGCGTGGGGAGAATGCCCTAAAAGATGCCCAGGGCAAACTGGAGGACCTGGAGGATGCACTGCAGAAGGCCAAGGAGGACATGACCCGGCTGCTGCGTGACTACCAGGAGCTGTATAATGTTAAGCTGACCTTGGATGCTGAGATAGCCACCTACAGGAAGCTTCTGGAGGGAGAGGAGAGCAGGTGAGAGATGAGCACTGGAGACTCTGTTGAACCACACTCAGAGGAAGGCAATGGAGCATCCTGGGAGGACAAGCTCTTTGAGACTGAATGAACAGGAATTAGCACTCCTTTAGCCTAGCATTTGTTATAAAGGACTATAGGGCTAGAGATGAAAGGAACCTCAGGGATCATGGAGTCCAACCTTTTTGTTTCAGAGATGAGGTCCTTGGGGAGCAAAGGCCTTAAGTTTCTTCCCTAAACTTTCCTAGGTAGTCAGCTGCAGAGGCAGTATGTGTATGCAGATTATAGAAGCATGGATTTTGAAATGAAATGGACCTTCGAGGCCATTGTAGCCCCTCTCCTTTCCTAGATTAGAAAATTGAGGGTCAGGGTGTTTAAGTGTGTGGCCTGAGGTAGTAAGTGGCAGAGATAGTATCAGAAGTGAAGTTCTTTGAATCCCACCCCATCCCACTCTCCTCCCATCTAGGATGCCAGAGATCCAGTGGTCTTCAAGCCTTACTGAACTGTTTCCCAGGCTTGTTGAAAGAAGATTTTTTGTTGCTGAGGGCTCCAGGAAATTTGAGCTATTATTATGATTTCTGAGAATTGATTCATGATTTGGAAGGGGGGAGGGACAGATTTAGGTTGGGCAATGAGGAAAGGAGCAGCTTATAGGAAAGTTCAGAAATATAAAGTATAGGAAGGAGAATGGGTTGATTGTACTGAGTCACAGGAACTGTCTTTTGATCTTCCTTTTAGGGTATCTGGAGAGTGTGTTCCCAACGTGAGTGTGTGTAAGTATCAAGAATCATCCTTTGGGCACTTGAAAGTTTTCTTGGGATGGAGGGGGACTTTGTCCAGTATAGGGTATTGCCAAAAGTAACAGCAAAAATTTCTCCCACAGCTGTGAGCACCAGCCATGTCTCTGTGTCTGGTGGAGGAGGAGGAAGGTTTGGAGGTGGTGGTAGCTACGGTTCTGGAGGTGGAGGTGGTGGCTACAGTTCCAGCTCTGGAGGAGGCAGATATGGCTCCAGTGGTGGAGGTGGCAGTTACAGCTCTGGAGGAGGCAGAGGTTCTGGCTCTGGAGGAGGCAGAGGTTCTGGCTCTGGAGGAGGCAGCTATGGATCCTCAGGAGGCCGAGGCTCCAGCTCTGGAGGAGGAGGCAGCAGCATCTCTGGTGGTGGCTCTGGGGGTGTCAAGAGCTCCAGTGGCAGCTCTAGCATGAAATTCACGTCTACCAGTTATTCTACAGTCACCAATTAAAGTCAAAGCTCCCTGACCTGCTAGCTGTCCTTTAGATCAATGTCTGTGTTCATTTTCAGCCAATTCTTGAAGTCAAAGACTCTAACTTTACTTGAGGAAAATAAAAAGTGGTGGACTGCAGCAGTTCATCTTATTTTCCTGAAGCCTTCTAATTCCTTTCTCTGATCTTGATTCCTAAAGGTTTTCTTGAGTTATCCAACCAGTGGGCATCTCCACCCCTTGAGTTCCACTGAGCATCATCTCTGTGGGTGCATAGGAAGGGTTGCTGATGATCCTGGCCTTTTAGAGCCATGTTCTCCCTCTTTTCCCCTTTGGTAGCTATTCTCTATCCTGGTCTTCATCATTAGCTTTCCCTCTTTCTGTGTGTTGAATGGTGAAGCCATGTCTGGGTATGAAAGACCACTTCCCTTGATTAATCATGAGGCTGCATTCATCACTGCCCACTCTACATTTCAGAAGTTTTCCCCAAGCCAAGCAGGCTCTCCATTTCAATCCAGCCCTTATTGTGAGTGTGTCCCCATCCAATAGCAACAAATTCTGTGTTGTTTGTTGTATAAGATGTAAGCTGGTTGGATGACTTTCCTGGATGAAATCTTAAAGTCTCCATTTTCTTGTGTTGTCTGCAATAAATTGCATTTGAAATTTTCAAGTTTGTCTTTTGTGCGTTTTTCATGACAAAGCCATCTCGCTCTCTCAAGACCCACTAGTAAACTGTGTTGTAAAGTTCCTAGTAGAAGTATAACTTATAATAAAACCTAAAAGACAGAATACAATCAATTGTAAATATAGATAAGTTTCTAATGTAACATTAAACATAGCTGATGAATGTAGTACAAATCAGTTTTAGATAGACTGAAGGAACATTGAATAAATGGAGCTGGGCTCGGCTAATTAGAAGAGGCTTACAGGCTGTGAAGTGACAAGAGTTTATAGAGCATTAATCTTGGGTTGAGGAAGACCTGAGTCTAGCCTTAAACACTTACTAGTTGTGTGTCCCTGGGCAAGTCAATTAACCCGTTCTCCTAGTTTCTAAAAATGTAAAATGGGGGTAATAATAACAGCTAGTTCCCCTGGCTCTTGTGAAAATCAAATGAAATAATACTTATAAAGGACTTTGCAAATCTTTCAATGCTATGTAAATGTGATCTATTATTTGTATTTGGAACAACAAGAAATCTCAACATAATGTATGTCTTTTATTTATTCAATCTTCAACTGCCTTTTAGTTACCTCCAACTGAATGATCCTTAAACCCCTTAAACTCACCATGTCCAAAACTGATCATGATCTTTCCCCCCAAACCTTCCACTCTCCCTCACTTCCCAATTTCTGTTGAGGATACCACCATTATTCCAAGTATCTGGACTCACAATCAAGGGGGCTTCTTCAGCTCACTTTCTCCCTTCTAATCAGTGGTCAGATTCTTTTATTTTTACCTTCATAATAGCTCCTTCTCTTCTCTTACACTGTAACCATCCTGATGAAGGTCCTCAGCATTTCACATGTAGATTGCTGCATTCACCTTTTGGTCGATCTCCCTGCCTCAAGTATCTGCTGCTTCCAGTCCATCTCTCACTTAGCTATCAAATTGATCTTTAGAACTCAGATCTGATCATATCACAAGAAACTTAAATGGTTTCCTATTAGCTCCAGGAGTAATTAAAAGTCCTTGTTTGACATTCAAATCCCTTCAAAATTTAGCCACCTCCTTCCTTTCCAGTCTTCTTATACCCTTACACAAGTAGTCTTCCATATACAACATTCCATTGGTTAACTCTGGGCATTGTCACTGTGTTCCCCCAGGCCTGGGATATTCTCACTTGTGATTTCTGCCTCCTATATTCCCTGGCTTCTTTCAAGTCCCAGATGAATCACCATCTTCTCCAGAAGTCTTTTTTTTTAATCTCTGTTAATTCAAGTATCTTTCCTCTGTTGATTATTTTCCATTTATCCTGTTTTCTTACAGTTTACTGCATATTTTCTCCCCCATTAAATCATGAGTTTCTTGAGGACAAAGACTGTCATTTGTCTTTCTTGGTAGCCTCAGTGCTTAGCACAATGTCCTATCACATTGTAGGGGGCAAATACATGTTAGCTACCTGACTGACATCCTAATATCATAGAGCTAATTTATAATGATATAATAATGATATAAGGTTCCTGTATGAGGAACCTTACTCCCTGCTGAAGCTTGGAAGGAAGGCTCTCTTTCAAGTTACCAGTGATCTTGAAATTGCCCAATAGAAAGACCTTGTTTTCAACCATCATACTTCTTGACCCTTGTGCTGCATTTGACAGTTAAGCATTTCCTTATTCAAGTCTCTTTTCTGTTTTTTTTTTCTCTTTCTTCTCCTTATCTGACTCCTGACTCCTCAGTCTCCTTTGCTAGGCCCCAATTGGTAGGTGATTTATAAGGCTTTATCCTAGTCTTCTTTTTACTCTTTACAATCTCTCACTTGGTGATCTAATTAACTCCCATGGTTTCTATCATCTCTGTGGCTCTCTCTATTTCTATTTCTGTCTGTCTGTCTGTTTCTGTCTCTGCCTTTATGTCTATGTCTTTTTCTCTCTTTGTCTTTTTTGTGTCTGTCTCTCTTCTTTCCTGACTTCTAGTCCTGCATTATCAACTATCTATTGGATATATCCAATTAGATGACCCTTTGGCATTTTAAAGTTAAAATGTACAAGACATTATCTTTCCCCTTGGCAAACACTCCTTTTCAATTAATTTATTTCTGTTGAGGATATCAGCATCTTCCCAGTTCTCACATTCACAACCCAAATTATGCTTGACTACTCACTCTCTCTTTTACTGTATATGTATTCAACCATTTCCCAAACTTTGCCATTTCTCCCTCCACTCTCTCTTTTTTCTACCTATTCTATATACTCAGGCAGCCATCCACCTTACATGGACTTTCAATATTTTTTGCCTGTGCCATGTAGTCAGACCTTCTGAGTCCAGATGATGCTAGTCTTTTATTTTATTAATTCCACTGGTTCCTCTTTATCTCTAAGATCAAATAGAAATAAATGCTTCTCAGATAGCAGACTGGATTAAAAACCAAAATCCCACAATATGTTATCTACAAGAAACACATCTAAAACATAGTGACACATATAGGATTACCTTCAAAGGCTGGAGCAGAACCTATTATGCTTCCGGTGAACAAAAAAAAGCAGGGGTAGCAATCCTTATCTCAGATCAAGTAAAAGCCAAGATAGATCTAATCAAAAGAGATAAGGAAGGAAACTACATTTTATTAAAAGGTACCATAGATAATGTAGCAATATCAATACTAAATATATATGCACCAAGTGCAATAGCATCCAAATTCCTAGGGGAGAAATTAAGAGAGATGTAAGAAGAAATAGATAGCCAAACTATACTAGTGCGGGATCTCAACCTTGCTCTCTCAGAAATAGATAAATCAAACCACAAAATAAACAAGAAAGAAACTAGGGAGATAAACCAATTGTTAGAAAAGTTAGGTATGATAGATCTATGGAGAAAATTGAATGGATACAGTAGGGAGTTTACTTTTTTTCTCAGCAGTCCATGGAACTTATACAAAAATTGACCATGTGTTAGGGCGCAAAAACCTCAAAATCAAATGCAGAAAGGCAGAAATAGTAAATGCATCTTTCTCAGATCATGATGCAATAAAAATCACATGCAATATAAGGCCAGGAGAAAAGAGACCAAAAGTTAATTGGAAATTAAATAATCTAATCCTGAAGAATAAATGGGTGAAAGAGCAAATCATAGACACAATCAATAATTTCATCCAGGAGAATGACAATAATGAGACAACATACCCAAATTTGTGGGATACGGCCAAAGCGGTTATAAGGGGCAATTTTATATCTCTAGATTCTTACTTGCCTAAAATAGAGAAAGAAAAGATCAATGAATTGGGCTTATTATTAAAAAAAAATTAGAAAAAGAACAAATTAAAAACCCTCAATTAAATACCAAATTGGAAATTCTAAAAATAAAAGGAGAAATTAATAAAATTGAAAATAAGAAAACTATTGAATTAATAAATAAAACTAAGAGTTGGTTCTATGAAAAAACCAACAAAATAGATAAGCCTTTAGTTAATTTAATAAGAAAAAGGAAAGAGGAAAATCAAATTGTTAGTCTCAAGAATGATATGGGAGAACTTTCCTCCAACGAAGAGGAAATTAGAGCAATAATTAGGAGTTACTTTGCCCAACTTTATGCCAGTAAGTTTGATAATCTAAATGAAATGGAGGAATATCTACAAAGATATAGATTGCCCAGGTTAACAAAAGAGGATATAAATTATTTAAATAGCCCCATATTAGAAAAAGAAATAGAACAAGCTATTAACCAACTCCCTAAGAAAAAATCTCCAGGGCCAGATGGATTTACATGTGAATTCTACCAAACATTCAAAGAACAATTAATTCCAATACTATACAAACTATTTGAGGAAATAGGGACAGAAGGTATACTGCCAAATTCCTTCTATGAGACCAATATGGTGCTGATAGCTAAACCAGGTAGGGTGAAAACAGAGAAAGAAAACTATAGACCAATTTCCCTAATGAATATCGATGCAAAAATTTTAAATAAGATATTAGCAATGAGATTACAGAAAGTCATCCCCAGGATAATACACTATGACCAAGTAGGACTTATACCAGGGATGCAGGGCTGGTTCAATATTAGGAAAACTATCAGCATAATTAATTATATTAATAACCAAACTAACAAAAACCATATGATTATCTCAATAGATGCAGAAAAAGCATTTGATAAAATCCAACACCCTTTCCTATTAAAAACATTAGAGAGTATAGGAATAAATGGGCTTTTCCTTAAAATGATCAGTGGCATCTATTTAAAACCATCAGCAAGCATCATATGTAATGGAGACAAACTAAAACCATTCCCAATAAGATCAGGAGTGAAACAAGGCTGCCGATTGTCACCATTACTATTTAATATTGTATTAGAAATGTTAGCTTTAGCAATAAGAAGAAAAAGAGGAGTTAGAGGAATTAGAGTAGGTAATGAAGAAACCAAATTATCACTCTTTGCAGATGACATGATGGTATACTTAGAGAACCCTAGAGACTCAACTAAAAAACTACTAGAAACAATTCACAACTTTAGCAAAGTTTCAGGATTCAAAATTAATCCACATAAATCATCAGCATTTTTATATATTATCAACAAAATTCAGCAGCAAGAGATACAAAAAGAAATTCCATTCCAAATAATGGATGATAGGATAAAATATTTGGGAATCTATCTGCCAAGGAAAAGTCAGAAACTATACGAACTAAACTACAAAACACTTTCCACACAAATAAAGTCAGACCTAATCAATTGGAAAAACATTAAGTGCTTATAGGTAGGCAGAGCGAATATAATAAAAATGACAATACTACCCAAACTAATCTACTTATTTAGTGCCATACCAATTAAACTCCCAAGAAATTATTTTACAGATCTAGAAAAAATAGTAGCAAAGTTCATTTGGAAGAACAAAAGGTCAAGGATTTCAAGGGGATTAATGAAAAAAAAAAAGGCAGATGAAGGTAGCCTTGCTGTACCAGATCTAAAACTATATTATAAAGCAGCGGTCATCAAAACCATTTGGTACTGGCTAAGAAATAGAGCAGTCGATTCGTGGCACAGGATAGGTTATCAGGACAATCTAGGCAATAACTTCAACAATTTAGTGTTTGATAAACCCAAAGACCCCAGCTTTTGGGATAAGTACTCACTATTTGGCAAAAACTGCTGGGAAAATTGGAAACTAGTGTGGAAGAAATTAGGGCTTGACTCATACCTAACACCACATACCAAGATAAGATCTAAATGGGTTCATGATCTAGATATAAAGAGTAATATTGTAAGCAAATTAGAGGAATGTAGTATAGTTTACCTCTCAGACCTGTGGAGATGGAATAAATTTATGTCCAAAGAAGATCTGGAACTCCTAATTGAACACCAGATAGATAATTTTGATTATATTAAGTTAAAAAGTTTCTGTACAAATAAACTAATGCAGACAAGATTAGGAGGGAAACATCAAATTGGGAAATCATCTTTACATTTAATGGTTCTGATAAAGGTCTCATTTCTAAAATATATAGAGAATTGTCTCATATATATAAGAATTCAAGCCACTCTTCAATAGATAAGTGGTCAAGGGATATGAACAGACAATTTTCAGATGATGAAATTAAAACCATCTCTAGTCATATGAAAAGTTGCTCCAAATCACTATTGATCAGAGAAATGCAAATTAAGACAACCCTGAGGTACCACTACACACCTGTCAGATTGGCTAAAATGACAGGAAAAGATAACGATGAATGTTGGAGGGGATGTGGGAAAACTGGGACACTGATACATTGTTGCTGGAACTGTGAACGGATCCAACCATTCTGGAGAGCAATTTGGAGCTATGCTCAAAAAGTTATCAAACTGTGCATACCCTTTGACCCAGCAGTGTTTCTATTGGGCCTATATCTCAAAGAGATCTTAGAGGAGGGAAAGGGACCCACATGTGCAAGAATGCTTGTGGCAGCTCTTTTTGTAGTGGCTAGAAACTGGAAACTGAAGAGATGCCCATCAATTGGAGAGTGGCTGAATAAATTATGGTATATGAATGTTATGGAATATTATTGCTCTGTAAGAAATGACCAGCAGGACCATTTCAGAGAGGCCTGGAGAGACCTGCATGAACTGATGCTGAGTGAAACGAGCAGAACCAGGAGATCATTATACACAGCAACAACAATATTACATGATGATCAATTCTGATGGACATGGCTCTCTGCAACAAAGAATTGTCTCAAACCAGTTCCAATTGTTCACTGAAGAAAACCATATACACCCAGAGAGAGGGATATGAAATATGGACCACAACATAACATTTTCATGCTCTCTATTGAGGTTTGCTTGCTTTGTGTTTCCTTTCTCTGATTTTCTTTTTTTTTCTTGTAGATAGGATTTTTTTTTTGCACAATTTGTCAAGTATTTCAACATTATTAACATGTAGTGGACTTCCTGCCATCTAGGGGAGGGGAGGGGAGGGGATTGGGGTAAAATTTGTAATGGAAAGCTTTGTAAAGATCAATGCTGGGGAACTACCCATACATATGTTATACAAATAAAAAGCTTTAAAAAAAAAGAAATAAATGCTTCTGTTTTATATTTAAAGCTCTCCACATCATGAACTTCCCTCTTTTTCTAGACCTCTTACACATTACTCTCCTCCATTTATTCTGGGGTTCAACCCAAATGGCCTACTCTATGCCTTTGTATTGGCTGCCTCTATACCTGGGGTATTCTGCCTTTTAATCTTTACCCCTCAGACTTGGCTTGGCTTATTCATTACTTTTTGCAGGAAAGATTACATGTGTTTTTCCCCCTCTCAGCAACTAGTACTTCTCTTTCTATGGTTACTTTCCACTTGCTCTATGTACATTTTATACATGTGTACACCTCTCATTAGAACATAAGCTTCTTGAGAGCAGGATCAATTTTTGCCTTTCCCCACCTCAGTATATGTTCAGCACTCAGCACAGTGTTTAGTGCATAGGAAACACTCAAGAAATATTTGTAGATTGACAGTTACAATTAGCTCATAGAGAAAACTTAAGAAGAAACATTAAAGATAGTAGCTATAAACACATTCCTTTCATCAACTGAGGCAATTCTCCTACAAATACATATAACATCATAGGGAAGTGAGGCACACTTATAGGGAATATATGTGTACATACATATATGGGGGGCATACATGTGTTTGTGTGTTTCTGTATTTATACACACACACATATATATGTGTATACATATGTATATATGCATATATGTATATAGACAGACAGACACACAGACAGATAGAAACTCTTGCTTCCAAAATTACAGGACTTCAGTGTTCTTTAGGGCAGCTAGGTGGTGCAGTAGATAGAATGCTGGGCCTAGAGTCAGGAAGTGACTCTCAGTGAAAATTTAGCCTCAGACACTTACTAGCTATGTGGCCCTGGCTGAGTCATTTAATCTGGTTTACCTCAGTTTCCTCATTTGTAAAATGAACGACAGAAGGAAATGCAAACCACTCCAGTATCTTTGCAAATAAACCCCAAATGGGGTCACAAGGACTTGGACACAACAGAAATGACTGAACAGCATTAACAATGTTCTTTCTTTCCTCGGGGCATCCTTTCATAGTTTCTTCCTGAGTGCAGCATCATTGACGGGGAGGTTTCTCCTCTGGGCTGCAAGGGGGTCTGCTCCTCTTGGAAACTTGAGTCTTGGCTGCCAATTGCTAGAGTTAGATCTCCTTTGAATTCACAATTGGCTCTCTTTTCCATTTCAAGATGTCATACTTGAGATGGAGATGCAAGGTCTGTAATACCCAACACTAGTTCTGAAATGATTCACTCTCAAACATTTTTAAAAATAGCCAATTACCCCAATCTTTAAAAAAAATCAACAAATTTGAGCGGCAGAAAGAAAGGTTTGTTTTTAGAAACCATGAATCTTTATTATGGACAGTTTGCATTTATAATTTACATAATAAATTCAACACAGACTCAAAGATGATATCTGTCTCCCTCTGAATTTTTGTTTTGTAAATTTAAAAAATGAGCATTTATTTTCTTTCTTCCTCATGGCATCACCCACTCTTTGAAATGAAGAAAGAGAAAAACAAAACTCTGAAAACAAATATGCAAAGTAAAGCAAAATGAATCCCAATATTGTCCATTTCTATAAACATGTGTTTTCTTCTTTGTAAGTTCTTTAATACTGTTTATCAAGACATGGGTAATATTTTTTTTCCATTGGTCCTTAGGACTGATCACTGGATTCATCAGTATTGTTAACTCCTTCAAAGGTGTTAATTTTTATAATCCTATTTTTATAAATAAATTTTCCAAAGTTTATCATTTCTTTCTCCATGACATTTTCCACATATATATGATATTTCAAAAGACAAAAACTAAAGATTTAAAACCAAGAATAATTTATCCTGAAATACTGAATAGTATTGATTTACTAGCATTTATAATTTTCTAATGTGATTAGTAAATATAATTAAAACATTTAGTTATTCTATTTAGTATTTACAATAATTACATCAGGACAGAGGGAAGATAAACCTTTCACAAATGGACTTTTAAAGTAGTTCTGATGCAAAGACTAGAGCTGAGAAATCTTTTTTTCTGTTTCTATTCATGCTACTCTCCATCAATTCATACATGTCTTCCTAGCTTTCTGTGTAACTGTTTGCTTTGATGTTTCTGGCAGCGCAATGATATTTCTTTACAACATTTTTTATATTCACATATAATAATATATCCACCTATTCTTCTTATTACAGATCTTCTTTATTTCCATTCTTTACTACAAAAAAGAGAGATATCATGAATATGTATGTATATATACATATGTGTGAATATGTATATGTATATGTGTATACATATGCATTTCTTTTCTTCTTTCTTTGATCTTGTTGGGGTATAGTGGTAATCATGGGGCAAAGGCTATGCACAACTTTTTGTAGAATTAAACCTCAGCTACTTGGGTAGCTCATGATTTTATAAAACACTTCTGGGAAAACTGGAAGCTGCCTGGAGATGGCTTTAGACCAATAACTCATACCACATATCAAGATAAAGTTTAAATAGAACCATGATATACCTAGAAATAGACATATCACAAACAAATTAGGGAACAAAGGAAAAAATTACTTTTCTGATCTATGAATATAGGAAGTTTTAGATCCAACAAGGGATAGAATGGGCCATAGAAAATTAAATAGACAATTTTTGATTATATAAATTGGAAAAAATTTGTACAAGTGAATAAATGTAGCAAAAATTAGAAAATAGATAACTGGGGGGAATCTTTGTAACATTTTTCATTTAAAAAGGTCTTATTTTTAAAATATTAAGAAATTAATTTCTTTCTATGAATAAGATCCATCTCCCCCCAAAAAGATAGAAAGATAAGAAAAGGTAGTTCTTTTTTTTAAAGTAATAACCTTTTATTTTCAAAATATATGCAAAGATAGTTTCCAATATTCATCCTTGCAAAACCTTGTGTTCCAAATTGTTTCTTTCTCCCTTCCCCCCATTCCCTCCCCAGATTGAAAGTAATCCAATATATGTTAAATGTGTGCAATTCTTCTATACATATCTCCACAATTATCATGTTGCATAAGAAAAATCAGATCAAAAAGGAAAAAAATGAGAAACAAAATAAAAAGCAAGCAAACAACAATAAAAAAGATGAAAATGTTAAGTTGTGATTCACATTCAGTACTCACAGTTCTCCCTCTGGATGCAGATGGCTTCTCCACATCACAAGTCCATTGGAATGAACAGGTAGTTCTTGAGGGAAAGAATCCATGCCAATCATTGCCAACATTTTTTTTTTTATCAGAATGAACAATAATTAGAGAAATGCAAACTAAAACAACTCTAAACTTTTCCCTCATATCTCTCATATTGGTAAAGTTGATTTTATAAAGGAGCTGTGGAAAATCAGGCACATTAATGCATTCTTGGATAAGGTATAATTTAGTACATTCATCTTGAAATTGTGCTCCTAAAATTACTAATCTGCATTTACTCTTCTGTAATATTTTTACATCATATGTATGCATATATATTTCAGTGATAATTCTTTCCTTTTTTACCTACTCATTTTCACATCAAGCCTTGTGTATATGTGAAGTTCTCTATTGTCAATTCAGATAAGAATAAATTTCATGTGACTTATTCTTTTTTTCATGTGCTCAAATTAGGAGAATTAAGTTCCTTCTCTTTTTCTTACTCTCTTCTTTAGAAGAAAGAATTCCATTTGTTTTATTTATCTTAAAAGATAACCAAAGGAGATCAAAATCAGTTTCAAGCCTTCTGTCAGTCTAGTTTCACCATGCCTATGACTTTGGAAGATATTAGATCCCGAAGGATCACTATTGGCACAGAAGTGCTTTATCACTTCACCATCCCTGTTTAGTCTCTTCTACAAATACTAGGAATATGGTCTGGTGCTTCTTTTACACAGTTGCAATGCTTAAGCTGCTCTCCTTCCCACAATATTTATAGGACACATTTTTCTGAACTTAAGAACCTTTGAAATTTACTATCTCACTTGATTGTTAGTATCCTCCCATCTCTTCTTTGGGAGAAGTCTTTCTAGTAGGAAACTCAGAGCTCTTTTCTGAAGAAATCCGATGGATATCAGAAAAGGATTTTGTTAGAGAGAGAGAAGGGATATGGCATACACCTGGAATTCCACTGGGATAGGGAATTCCCAGGTAAAGAGCCTTCTTCCGCCAATACAGGTCAGCACCACGTCTGCACATTCTAGCCTCAGGGCGTTGCTTAGAGCTTTGAGGCAATGATGATAGGCAAGATGTGTCAGAAGCAGTACTTGCTTGTACCCAGGGAAGAGATGCTTGTTTTCTCTTAAGCCAGCCCTCCAGACTTTGCTTAGACTCAAGGCATATGCACTGGTCCTTGTTTTCATAACATCACTGGCTTCTAGCTTCATTGAGACAAATATCCATTCAGTGTTCCTCCTCTTAGGTTCTCAATATTAGAGAGCAGGCATCTCTTGGGAGAGGGGTGGGATGGGTGGGGATAGTGGGTTGTGCTAGCACTCTTGAGAACTACAATAGTTTACCTTTCTATAGCTCTTGAAAGTTTATATAGTCCTTTGGGTGCTAAATTTCATCTGATCCACTCACCAGCCTTATGGAGGCAGGGAATAAAAGAATTTCTATCATTGTTTAGAGAAAGAAACCTACTCAGAATCTATATATAGCAAATGGTATTTTGAACTTGGGGGGAGGAAAGGAGTGTCAAGTTTAAGGCTTTTGGATTTGGGGGATACAATTTTTTGGATACCATTCTCCTCTATGAAGTCCACCAAGACATTCTCTCTTATTTAGGAATTTGGGCTTAAATAGTTGCTGACAAAGATAAATGTATAGGGATCCCAGCAAGAAAATCTCAAAGCAAAGCATTAATGGTCATTAGTCTATGTATATCACAGATGGGCCAAGAGTAGAAGTGACTTTGGAGAAAGTAGTTTAATGTATAGCTGAAGTGATCATTATGGAGACAGTAGCTACAGGAATTCTATGCCCAAGGTAGGGGAAAATTAAAGAAAGCTGTCACATAATTGTAACTAGCATTTATATCACTCTTTGATGTTTGCAAAGCACTCTCTATATTTTATCTCCTCAGATCTTCATGCTAGACTGGGGAGATAGGTGCTTCGACTTATTCCTATTTTACAGATGAGGAAACTTGAAGGAAGAAAAGGCTGAGAGAGAGCTAAGAAGTAGATGAGACTAGTTTGGAACTCAGGCCTTGTAGATTCCAAGTCTAGCACCCTATCTATTATGCCTATTGATATCCTTTGATCAATATGGGATGATGGACAAGAGTGTCGAAGCTGGAATCAAGAAAACTGAAGATGACCCTTGGCACTGACCCTTCTCAGCTGGTCATGTGATCTGGTACCCGAGGACTGGTCCTCTCTGAGCTTCCTTCCTGGAAATGTCCTTGAATGTGAAATGGGAGCCCTATCTCACAGGGTCAATGTCAAGAAAACATTCCCTGAATGTGAACTATTCCCAGTTTGGATAAGAATGATCTTCCTAGAGGAGCTGGGACTTGAAAACCAGGGGCAAGGAAAGAAGGGTAATTGAACTATTGAATTAGGGACCTAGAGAGAGCTGGTAGTGAGGAAAGCAAGAGAATGAGGATGTCCTTCTGCAATACAGGGGCTGGTGCATGGAGCTGTAGTACAGCTTTCCTGTGGAGTAAAAGGCAAACTCTGAATTGAAGTTTGCATAAGGTAAAGAGAAGTTGATGAAAGACCAAGCAGAAGTAGCAGGAAACAGTTTTGGGGTCCTGCTTCCCTAACATCAAGTGAGTTTGATGAGGAGAGATTTCTTTGATAAACTAATTAGTACTTGAATAGATTTTGCAGGAGCAGCAATTTCCAGAGCCCATCCTGGGAGCTAGGTGTGTAGTGTTTATTGTATTGTTGGGGCTCGTAAAGATCTTGAATGGCTGCAAGGCAAACCAAACCCTTCAGATTGCTCTAAATCTCCATTGACTCCCTGGGACCAAACCCAGCTCCTCCAATCTATATATAAGGAGGGAGTCACTCTGCTACTGGTAGAGGAGTGTCTAGTTCCTTGCTCCTTGGTCCTGTCCTCTGCTCTCTGTCCCCTTCTTGGTTCAACATGAGTCGACAATTTAGTTCCATATCTGCCTATCGATGCGGTGGTGGTGGTGGTGGTGGTGGCGGTGGCGGCTTCAGCTCAGGCTCTGCTGGAGTCTCCTGCACCCGCAGGGTGACCAGCAGCTCCACTGTCCGCAGGAGTGGAGGGGGGTGGAGGTAGATTTTCAGGTGGAAGCTATAGAGCTGGTGGCGGTGGTTTTGGCAGCCAGAGTCTGATTAACTTGGGTGGCTCTAAAAGGATCTGTCAAAGTGTTGCTGGTGGAGGAGGAGGTTATGGAAGAGGAGGTTTTGGTGGGGGCGGCTATGGTGGTGGTGGATTTAGTAGTGGATTTGGTGGTGGTAGTTTTGGTGGTAGTGGCTATGGTGGGCGAGGTTTTGGCAGCGGGGGTGGGGGCTTTGGTGGTGGGGGCTTTGGTGGTGGAGGCTTTGGAGGTTTAGGAGGAGGTGGTTTTGGTGGAGGAGGCTCTGGGCCTGTCTGTCCCCCCTGGAGGCATCCAAGAAGTGACCATCAACCAGGGTCTCCTGCAACCCATCAATGTGGAGATTGATCCTAATATTCAAAAAGTGAAGGAGCAAGAGAGGGAACAGATCAAGGACCTCAACAACAAATTTGCCACCTTCATTGACAAAGTGAGTACTTGTGGTTGCTGTTGCTGATGATGGTGGTTGCATTTAAGCTTATTCAAGATAGAAGAGGCAAAAGAGTGAGGTGGAGAACTGGGATTGAATAATGTGAGTTCTAATCTCCAACTCCAAGGTGTCATGGTTGGATGATCCACAGGGTAACTTTGGGCCAAGATGTCTTGCTTGGACAATGAATGCTTGTGAAAGATGCTAGTGCCTGCATGACCTGGGGAGGCAGAGGAGAGCATCCCAAGTTTTTGGTCCATAAAAATAGTTGAAGGTGGAGAGGCAATGCTCTACATGAAAGATTTTTGGGGGCTGAGCTCCAAATGTTTCTCCATTGAATTCTTAAGCTATTATTTGACCTTCTTAGGAAGAAAGAGGACTCTGTGTGTGTGTGTATGTGTGTGTGTAGGGGAAAAAGACAACGGATTTGAGTCTGTGAGACTTGGTGTTGTGTCTCTGCTGTAACACTTACCTAGTGGATGATCACTGCCATCTTGTTCCACTTGTCTGAATTTCAGATTCTTCATATGTAAAAAAAAATCTGTGCTAGTTTGTTTTTTGTTTTTGTTTTATTTTGTTTTTAAGTAGGGATGACTCTGTTATGAGAACAGTATATTGAAAGTCTTTGAGGGAATTTATTATAATTATTATTTTACTGAGTAGTGGAGTGGAGTGGAGATTTATGAAATACTTTAAAGTGATAGAAATGGGGCAAAAGTTCAAAGGAGAACTTTAAGATCTGAAATGGTCTGAGGGCCAACCCAGATCCAGGATTCAGGAAGAGCTGAGTAGAAACTTGATCTTAGACAGTTATTATCCATATGATGTTGGGCAAGTCATTTAGTCTGCCTAAGTTGGCTCATTTATAAAATGGGGTTAATTATAGTACCTATCTTCCAGGGTTATTACCTGGATCAATAAGATAATATTTGTAACATCCTTTACAAATCTCAAAGCCTTGTGTTTTAATTTTCATGATCATTATTACCATTATTCAAATGTTTATTTAAAAGGGTGTTGAAGTTCTTTCTTGTCAATAACCCCATGTATGGAAGTAGTGCTCTCAAAAACTTGTGAATATCTCTATGCTAACTTCAGCAGGTGAACCTGTCTTCTGGGGCATTGAGTGACTTCTCTAGGATGGAGCTATAGATTTTCCCTCATTTGTCAGCCATGAAAATAAGCATGTTTTCCTTGACTCTTAGCTTGATCATCAATGCAGTCAACTCCCAATTGTTCATTGCTGATTCCAAGTATGCTAGTTTAGTTTTCTCCAGAAATGCTTTCCTGTTTTTTGACTTCTAGAAAGCCTTGGGGATGTCCTTAGGAAAAGCCAACTTTTTTGATTGTCATTCAGGCAAAACCCATGGTCAGAGAAGATAACAAATGATAGCTATTATTAACATACCTCTTCATAATTTACCTATTATTTTACATGTTATCTCATTTGAGCCACCAAACAATGTTGATAGGTAAGAACTGCTCATATTGCTATTCCCATTGCATAGAAGAAAAAATGAGGATCAGAGGTTATTCACTTGTCCTCAGTCACACAGATAGTCTGCTTAATGATTTAAAATTTTTTAGCACTTGCTTTAACTTTGTAGTGCTACAGAAATGGAAATTGTCATTCCAGTTGAAGCAAACTGATTTATATTGATCAGGGATATTTTTTGGAGGGAGGTACTTGCTGCTTTCTTGTGAATGCCAAATTCAAATTGATTACAATCACTAGTGTTGGGGAATTATCTGAATGGAAATATAGAGGAGGGATGATTATGGCTATGAATGATTGAAGAAGGAAAGGAAGGAAGGGAAAGGAAGGGGTAAAACATTTATTAAGCATTTGGTTCAAGCAAAAGGCTGGAGTTACTACTGGAAAAGCAAGACAGGCCCTGTTCTCAAGAAGCTCCCATTCCAATAGCTGAAATGCCGATGGAAATTGCTTGCCTTGATTTGAGAATGATAGAAGAACAAGGATTCCCTGTCTTGTTCCAGCGTCTTCCTCTGGCTGTAACTTGGAGACAGCAGTTCCTAAGAGGCATCCCTTGGATAAAAACTTTGGGGTTCTTGGTATTTTCAGGTGCGGTTCCTAGAGCAGCAGAACCAGGTATTGAAGACCAAATGGGAGTTGCTGCAACAGGTGGACACTTCAACTCGCAGTCACAACCTAGAGCCCCTCTTTGAGGCCTATATAACTACACTTAGGCAGCAACTGGATTCACTGAAGAGTGATCGATCACGGATGGAGTCAGAATTGAATAATATGCAAGATATGGTGGAAGACTTCAAGAAAAAGTATGCACCCAACTAACCTTCCCTCAGTCCTGAATGACCAAACCATTGCCCCTGGAAGTCTTCCCAAGGGTTAATCTTTAGGGGACTCTAGAGAAAATCAGGGAATAGATAAGATTAATTGAATGGCATTTCTTCCTCCTGAAAGGCAGCTGGGAGTTTAGTAAACTTGTCTGAGAGTGAGGAAGAAGTGAATTTCAATCCAGGTCTAAACATATATTAACTGTGTGATACTGGGCAAGTAATTTAACCTCTTAATTCTAATCAATTTAATCTGTTTTCTCATCTACAAAATGTGGATAACAATAGCACCTGCTTCTAGGGTGGTTTTGAGGATCAAATGACAGAGTATTTGTAAAGCACTTAGCTTAGGGCCTGGAACATGTTGATGATGACATGCAATTGTTTTAGTCATGTCTGATACTTAGGGACCCCCTTTGGGATTTTCTTGACAAAGGTACTGGAGTTGTTCATCATTTCCTCATTCATCTCATTTTAGATAGGAAACTGAGGCAAATAGGGTTAAGTCACTTTAGGGTCACAACAAGAACATGTCTGAGATAAGATTTGATTTCAGGTTTTCCTGACTACAGGTATGGCACTCTATACTTTATGTTCCCTAGTTGCCCCTGCTGGAACATAGTAGAGGTTTACTAAATATTTGTTTTTTTCTTCCCTTTCTTGCTCTTCACTCTTTCCTTTGACCCCCTCCCTCCCTCTTTCCCTTTCTTTCTTTCTTCCTTTGAGCCTTCTTTATTCCCTTTGAACCTTCTTTCCTTCCTGCCTTCCCTTTCCAAAGCAATCTATCATTTTTAGAAATATGTTCCCACAAATGTGCCTTAGAAAAAGTTGACAGTCAAGTTGGCTAGAAGCAAAGATGGATAAGATCACCTTCCTAGATTGATGTGATTTTACACAGAACACAGTTCTAGGTCATATCCTTCCCAAACCTCCTGAATTCATCTTGTCTTTTCCCCTCCAACAGATATGAAGATGAAATCAACAAACGTACAGATGCAGAGAATGAATTTGTGACCATCAAGAAAGTGAGTCAAGTGAAGGTCACATTTTTATCCAGAAAAACAAGCACTGGTATAGTAATATTAGCCCCCAAAGAAGCAAGGAAAATCAAACTGTTGGTTCAATTTACAGCTGAAGAGAAATCTTAGTATTTCCTGTCAGTGAATCATCCTTCTCTGGCTCTCTGGCTCCCCAAATAAGTTGCCTTCCTTGTATTTCTGCCTGCAGTGTGGGAAGCAGAGCCAGATCTCCCCTTTGCAAGTGAGGGGAATTCCCAAGGCTCCAAAGGGTGGGTAGAGCTAAGAGAAGTATAGCTCAGGAGCCAAGCTTCTTCATCCCTATTATCTTAAAAAAGTGTGAAATCCTTTCAGGTCAGAGGCTATTCCATGTAAGCAGGGAGCAAGAGTGTCATCTTCCTCTGAATGGATAGTCATTCCCAGACTTTTTCTTCTAACTTCATAGGATGTGGACAATGCTTATATGAGCAAGGTTGACCTTCAGAGCAAGACAGATCTTTTGCTAGATGAGATCAAGTTCTACAAGATCCTTTTTGACACAGTAAGTCAGCTCATGATCATTCACATGCACCCAGCTCTTCACTCTGTATCAAAGAGGCTGTGGGAATATCCCCTGTATGCCGGTTCATGTTTTGTCTCTGGAAAGCACAGAAGTCACACATATGTGGTCTCTTGTAGGAACTATCCCAGATGCAGACTCACATCAGCAACACCAATGTCATCCTCTCCATGGACAACAACAGGAGCCTGGACTTGAGTAGCATCATTGATGAGATCAAAAGTCACTATGATGAGATTGCCCAGAGGAGCAAAGCTGAGGCTGAGACCATGTACCAGCACAAAGTGAGTGGACACAGAGTCTCTCCCAAGAGGCCTCTGGCTTCCCCGAACTTTGTACCTAAGGTTTACCTAGGGCATGTCAAGATGTACTCATGTGCCCTCTCTTTGCTCTCCTGCCTTCAGTATGAAGAGCTCCAGATGACTGCTGGGAAACATGGAGACCAGCTGAGAAACACAAAAACGGAGATTTCTGAGATGAACCGAATGATTCAGAGACTGAATTCTGAAATTGATGCAGTGAAGAAGCAGGTATTGTTTGCCTTTACCCTCCTCCTCTGGGCTACTATGGGGCTAGTGAGTGAGGCTTTCTTGATTCTGAAAATGATTCCACTTTGGCATAGACGACTTGAAAGATCCCTGCCATCTTTGGGATTCTGGACTTTGAGGACCCCAATCTGGGCCATAGTTCCGGTAGTGAGTAGGGTTTCCTTGAGAGAACCTTGTGGTGAAGGCCCAAAGGCCAACAAGTCCTAGTGCTCAAGATGGAGAGTTGACAGAGGAGTTCATTCTCTTGTGAGTTAGTGGATTTTCTGTCACTGGATGATTGAGCAGAAGCCAGAGGCCCACCTGTTTGAGGATGTAGGAGGAGGATTTTAGAAAAGTTCTGAGGTGGTATTGGGTGTCTCTAAGCTTGTATTGCCTACTTGGAGATTCCTATCTGAAGGTGGAAATATGGACAACATGACCTTAGCTCCAGGTTTTTGTTGAAAATATCCTCGGCACTAGATAGAAGTCCTGGACTTGTGTTTGAAACCTGCCTTAATCTTTTCTAGTTGTGTGACCCTGGACAACTTATTTTGACCTTTCTCTTCCTCAGTTTTCTCATTTGTCCAATGGCAATCAGAGTAGCAGCCATCTTGCAAGTTTGTTGCAAAGGTCAATTGAGTGTCTTTGCAACCTTTTAAAGTGTTGCCTAAATAGTAGTTATTGTTACTCCCTTTGTTACTGTTGTTGTTACTCTATTTTGCTAGGGGAACAATGCTCCTGATTGTCTTTGAGTGGAAATAGTGATTTGGGTTCAGGATTCCCAGGGGGAGTGTGAGATTAGGAGAGGCTGATGGTAGTAGTGAGTGGGAGGCAGAGGACTTGATCCATGTACATGGTTTGCTGTCTTCTTCTATAGATTTCCCGGATCCAGCAAGGCATTGGTGATGCCGAGCAGCGTGGGGAGAATGCCCTAAAAGATGCCCAGGGCAAACTGGAGGACCTGGAGGATGCACTGCAGAAGGCCAAGGAGGACATGACCCGGCTGCTGCGTGACTACCAGGAGCTGTATAATGTTAAGCTGACCTTGGATGCTGAGATAGCCACCTACAGGAAGCTTCTGGAGGGAGAGGAGAGCAGGTGAGAGATGAGCACTGGAGACTCTGTTGAACCACACTCAGAGGAAGGCAATGGAGCATCCTGGGAGGACAAGCTCTTTGAGACTGAATGAACAGGAATTAGCACTCCTTTAGCCTAGCATTTGTTATAAAGGACTATAGGGCTAGAGATGAAAGGAACCTCAGGGATCATGGAGTCCAACCTTTTTGTTTCAGAGATGAGGCCCATGGGGAGCAAAGGCCTTAAGTTTCTTCCCTAAACTTTCCTAGGTAGTCAGCTGCAGAGGCAGTATGTGTATGCAGATTATAGAAGCATGGATTTTGAAATGAAATGGACCTTCGAGGCCATTGTAGCCCCTCTCCTTTCCTAGATTAGAAAATTGAGGGTCAGGGTGTTTAAGTGTGTGGTCTGAGGTAGTAAGTGGCAGAGATAGTATCAGAAGTGAAGTTCTTTGAATCCCACCCCATCCCACTCTCCTCCCATCTAGGATGCCAGAGATCCAGTGGTCTTCAAGCCTTACTGAACTGTTTCCCAGGGTTGTTGAAAGAAGATTTTTTGTTGCTGAGGGCTCCAGGAAATTTGAGCTATTATTATGATTTCTGAGAATTGATCCATGATTTGGAAGGGGGGAGGGACAGATTTAGGTTGGGCAATGAGGAAAGGAGCAGCTTATAGGAAAGTTCAGAAATATAAAGTATAGGAAGGAGAATGGGTTGATTGTACTGAGTCACAGGAACTGTCTTTTGATCTTCCTTTTAGGGTATCTGGAGAGTGTGTTCCCAACGTGAGTGTGTGTAAGTATCAAGAATCATCCTTTGGGCACTTGAAAGTTTTCTTGGGATGGAGGGGGACTTTGTCCAGTATAGGGTATTTCCAAAAGTAACAGCAAAAATTTCTCCCACAGCTGTGAGCACCAGCCATGTCTCTGTGTCTGGTGGAGGAGGAGGAAGGTTTGGAGGTGGTGGTAGCTACGGTTCTGGAGGTGGAGGTGGTGGCTACAGTTCCAGCTCTGGAGGAGGCAGATATGGCTCCAGTGGTGGAGGTGGCAGTTACAGCTCTGGAGGAGGCAGAGGTTCTGGCTCTGGAGGAGGCAGAGGTTCTGGTTCTGGAGGAGGCAGAGGCTCCGGTTCTGGAGGAAGCAGCTATGGATCCTCAGGAGGCCGAGGCTCCAGCTCTGGAGGAGGAGGCAGCAGCATCTCTGGTGGTGGCTCTGGGGGTGTCAAGAGCTCCAGTGGCAGCTCTAGCATGAAATTCACGTCTACCAGTTATTCTACAGTCACCAATTAAAGTCAAAGCTCCCTGACCTGCTAGCTGTCCTTTAGATCAATGTCTGTGTTCATTTTCAGCCAATTCTTGAAGTCAAAGACTCTAACTTTACTTGAGGAAAATAAAAAGTGGTGGACTGCAGCAGTTCATCTTGTTTTCTTAAAGCCTTCTAATTCCTTTTTCTGACCTCGATTCCTAAAGATTTTCTTGAGTTATCCAACCAATGGGCATCTCCACTCCTGATTTTCACTGAGCTTTATCTCTGTGGGTGCATTAGAAGGGTTATTGATGATCTTGGCCTTTTAGAGTGATGTTCTCCCCACTTTCCCCTTTGGTGGCAATTCTCTATCCTGGCCTTCATCATGAGGCTTTCCCTTTTTTCTGTCTTGAATGGTGAAGAATGAGTATGAAACACCACTTCCCTTGCTTAATCTTGAGAATGCAGCCTGAAAAATCCACTTTTCATCACTGCCCACTCTTATTTTCAAAAGTTTTCTCCAAAACAACCAGAAAGAGAGCCCTTGTTGATAGTGTCTCCATAATATAGCAACAAATTCTGCGTTGGTTTTTCCTTTTTATTTTTTATATAAAGTGTAAGCTGGTTGGTTGACTTTCTCAAAGAAGGTCTCATATTCTCCATTTTCTTGTATCGTCTGTAATAAATTGCATTTGAAATTCTGCAAGTTTGTCTCTTGAGTGTTTTGTGTAACATCCATCTCTCTCTCTCTCTCTCTCTCTCTCTCTCTCTCTCTCTCTCTCTCT
>JAJPUD010005927.1:0-48030 GCA_023553655.1 Myrmecobius fasciatus | reverse complement strand
TCTCTCTCTCTCTCTCTCTCTCTCTCTCTCTCTCTCTCTCTCTCTCTCTCTCTCTCTCTCTCTCAATATCCACTGGTAAAATATGTTTTAAAGTCTCTCATAGGAAAAGGGTTCATGACAAAGCCTAAAAGTTGTAATACACTAATGTGAAAAGTTTCTAAAATAGTATTAGCTACAAACAGATGAATGCAATATCAATCAAGCTTAGATAATATTGAAAGAACATTGAGTAAATGGAGTTTGGTGAGCTTTATTAGAAAAGATTTCAGAGGATTAGAGGGCATGAGATGACAGAGTAGATACAGTCTCAGTCTTCCAGTTAGGAAGACCTGAGTTGTCTTCTAACCTCAGACAATTACTAGCTGTATGATCCTCATAAATCAATTAAAGTTTTCCAAACTGTAAAATGGGGATAATAATACATCTAGCTTCTTGGGCTGTAGTGAGAATCAAATGAACTTTTAAAGGGCTTTGCAAATCTTTCAGTGTTATACAAATGTCAGGTGCCATACCAATCAAACTCCCAAGAAACTATTTTAGAGATCTAGAAAAAATAGTAGCAAAGTTCATTTGGAAGAATAAAAAGTCAAGAATTTCAAGGGAATTAATGAAAAATAAAGGCTGATGAAGGTGGCCTTGCTGTACCAGATGTAAAACTGTATTATAAAGGAATGGTCATCAAAATCATTTGGTACTGGCTGAGAAATAGAGTAGTCGATCAGTGGCATAGGATAGGATAACAGGACAAACTAAGCAATAACTATAGCAATTTAGTGTTTGATAAACCCAAAGACCCTAGCTTCTGGGATAAGTACTCACTATTCAACAAAACCTGCTGGGAAAATTGGAAACTAGTGTGGAAGAAATTAGGGCTTGACCCACACCTAACACCACATACCAAGATAAGATCTAAATGGGTTCATGATCTAAGGAGTGATATTATAAGCAAATTAGAGGAACATAGAATAGTTTACCTCTCAGACCTGTGGAGATAGAATAAATTCACGTCCAAAAAAGAATTGGAACTCTTAATTGAACACCAGATAGATAATTTTGACTATATTAAGTCAAAAAGTTTTTGTACAAATGAAACGAATGCAGACAACATTAGGAGGCAAGCAACAAATTGGGAAATCATCTTTACATTTAAGGGTTCTGATAAAGGCCTCATTTCTAAAATATATAAAGAATTGTCTCATATTTATAAGAATTCAAGCCATTCTCCAATCGATAAATGGTCAAAGAATATTAACAGACAATTTTCAGATAATGAAATTAAAACTATTTCTAGTCATATGGAAAGGTGCTCCAAATCATTACTGCTCAGAGAAATGCAAATTAAGACAACTCTGAGGAACCACTACACACCTGGCAGATTGGCTAAAATGACAGGAAAAGATAATGATGAATGTTGGTGGGTATGTGGGAAAACTGGGACACTGATACATTGTTGGTGGAGCTGTGAATGGATCCAGTCATTCTGGAGAGCAATTTAGAACTATGCTCAAAGAGTTATCAAACTGTGCATACCCTTTGACCCAGCAGTGTTTTTATTGGGCTTATGTCCCAAAGAGATTTTAAAGGAAGGAAAAGGCCCCACAAGTGCAAGAATGCTTGTGGCAGCCCTTTTTGTAGTGGCTAGAAACTGGAAACTGAATGGATGCCCATCAATTGAAGAATGGCTGAATAAATTATGGTATATGAACGTCTTGGAATATTATTGTTCTGTAAGAAACAACCAGCAGGATGATTTCAGAGAGGTCTGGAGAGATTTGCATGAACTTATGCTGAGTGAAATGAGCAGAACCAGGAGATCATTGTACATGGCAACAACAATGCTATATGATGATCAATTCTGATGGACATGGCTCTCTTCAATAATGAAATGTTTCAAACCAGTTCCAATTGTTTAGTAAAGAAAGCCATATATACCCAGAGAGGGATATGAGATGTGGACCGCAACATAATATTTTCATGCTCTCTATCGATGTTTGCTTGCATTGTGTTTCCTTTCTCAGATTTTTTTTCTTGTAGATACGATTTTTCTTGCACAGCAAGATAAGTGTGGAAATATGTATACATATATTCAATTTGTCAAGTATTTTAATATAATTAAGTCCACATGTAGTGGACTTCTTGCCATCTAGGGGAGGGGAGGGGACTAAGAGGGAAAAATTTGTAATGGAAAGCTTTGTAAGGGTCAATGTTGAAGAACTACCCATATATATGTTTTGCAAATAAAAAGATTTAATTAAAAAAAATTTGAGCTGTTATTTTTATTTGATGCTGGAAGAAATTTCAGATATAATGTAGTACATGCCCTTTATTCACTGGATTAGGAAAGTGAATAGGGGTGACTCTCCAAGTGCCTTTTAGCTATCTCCAACTGAATGATCTCTAGACCTCTTAAATTCAGCAGATTCCAAACTGATCATGATCTTTACCCCTAAACCCTCCACTCTGCCTCACTTCCTGATTACTGTCAAGGCTACCACCATTATTCCAATCACCTAAACTCACTACCTAGGGGATCTTCTTCAATTTCTTGTTTTCTCCCCTCCAATGTGTGGTCAAGTCCTTTCATTTTTACCTTCATTATGTTTGAAAAAACAACACAAGGACACTTTCAAGACCTCTCTGAAGAACTTTGGAATTGATTGCATAACAAGGAAGACATTGGCACATGACCACCCAGAACAGCATGTACTCATCAAAGAAGGTACTGTGCTCTATGGGTAAAACAATTTAAGTAACTCAAATGAAGTGAGACGGACAGATTTAGAGAATCCATTCAAAAAGTACACAGACACTATTTTTGCCTGGATTGGTAGAGAATTCTGAGTTTTTATCAGTCCAATCAATCACAATATGACACACTATAACTTGACTCTAACAAAAAGATATCATTTTGATTCTCTTGAGAATGAAGGACAAGTTACCTACATAAAAATTTACCATATATTAGGGCACAAAAGCCTCACAATCAAATGTAGAAAGGCAGAAATAGGAAATGCTTCATTTTCAGACCCCAATGCAATACAATTTAAAGGGTCAGGGAAAGATAGACTAAAAATCAATTGGAAATTAAATAATCTAATTCTAAAATTGAATGGATCAAAGAACAAATCACAGAGTACTTGAAACTACCATCAAAGGGAAATGCTGGCGCTAGCCACCCTAGCCTTCAGCAGGTTCTGTCCAGCACCTGCCTGGAAAAATCTGGGTGCCCATGGCAGCAGCTAGCAAGGAAATGTGAGGTGAGAAAGCCAGTTAGCTTCTACATTTGGTAAACCCACTATTTTTCAGTTGTAGATATGTATTAGCTATGTAATTTATGGCAAATTATTTTATCTTTTCCCAGTTTTCTGATTGTTTATTAAAGCTTTTTTACAGAACATATAATTTTTCAACATTGACCTTTGCAAAATTTTCTTTTCCAAAATTTTCCCTCCTTTTCCCCATCCCCTTCCCTAAATGGGAGCTAATATATGTTAAATATGTTAAAATATATGATAAATCCAATATAGTATACTATCTATAAAGTTATCTTGCATTACAAGAAAAATCAAATCTAGAAAGAGGAAAAACAAAAACAAAAACAAAAAACCTAAGAAGGAAAACAAAATGTAAGCAAACATCAACAGAAAGTGTTAAAATGCTATGTTGTGGTCCACACTCAGTTCCCACAGGTCTCTCTCTGGGTGTATATGGCTTTCTTTATCACTAAACAATAGGAAATGGTTTGAAACATCTCATTGTTGAAGAGAACCATGTCCATCAGAATTGATCATCATATAGTCTTCTTGTTGTCATTTATAATGATCTCCTGGTTCTGCTCATTTCACTTAGTATCAGTTCATGTAGGTCTCACCAGGCCTCTCTGAAATCATCTTGATTGTTTCTTACAAAACAATAATATTCCATAACATTCATATACCACAATTTATTCAGCCATTCTCCAATTGATGGGCATCCATTCAGTTTCCAGTTTCTTGCCACTACAAAAAGGGCTGCCACAAACATTTTTGCGTATGTGGGTCCCTTTCCCTTCTTTAAGATATCTTTGGGATATAAGCCTAGTACAAATATTGCTGGGTCAAATTCATCATTAACTTTAAGGAAAGAATATTTAAAGGACTTTATCCTCAGCTTTGTGGGAGCCCCTATTTACATCTTTGATGTTCTTTTCTTTTTTTCCCTCTTCCAGTCTTCCCTTTTTTCCATGATTTCTTGAAATTTCCCTTTCCTTCCTTCCTTCATTCCTTCCTTCCTTCTTTCCTTCCTTCTTTCTATTCCTGACAAATATTGGAGGGGATGTGGGAAAACTGGACACTGATATATTGTTGGTGGAACTGTGAATGGATCCAGTCATTCTGGAGAGCAATTTGGAATTATGCTCAAAAAGTTATCAAACTGTGCTTACCCTTTGACCCAGCAGTATTTCTATTGGGTTTATATCCCAAAGAGATCTTAAATGAGGGAAAGGGACCCAGTTTTCTGATTGGTAAAGAGAAATAATAATGATTGTCGTTGTGAAAATCACATTATTGCAGAAGTGCTTAGCAAAAGAGAAATGTTATATGAATGTTTGATAACTTTATATGGGTTTTTAGATCTGACTAACATACAAGGCCAATGTTGAGATAAATGATTTTTGTGTGGATGTAAAGTAATTTGGAAACAAATTTAGTTAAATTAAGGCCTCCCCAGCACTAGAAAGATAGTGCATAGAGGAAAGAGTCTCTTTCTCTTTCTTCCCTCTTCTCTCCTTCCCTAACTGCAGCAGAGATACATGGACAAAGGGGTGAGAGGAAGAGAAAGAAAATACAATTAGTTCAATGAAATTTTGTTATTTTAGATATGATAGTAAAAGCAGTTTTAAAGGAGTTCTAATTAAAACTCACCAAAGGGATATGTAAATTGTCATCTATTTGCACTGATAGTGTTAATAGAAGATTTGGCAACAGAAGAAGTTTGGGAACTTTAGGAAAATAGAAAAGGAGTTTGTTGCTACTTTAAAAACTCTGGCAACAAACAGCCAGATTTTTGAGTTGCCTAGAGTCATAGTTCTGATGGTGCTGACAGTAAAAACTGGCACTTTAGCTCTTTTTCTGACTCAAAAAGAGAAATAGTTTGTGTGAATTGGGAAATAACCAAATGGCAATTCAGTTTGTCTGGAACATTTAATTAAATTAGAATTAATTAAAATTTAGGGAATTCCATAAACTCAGGTTAAGTCAATAACTTTTAAAGTGGTGTGTATGTGAAAACTGGAAACTTGGCTGTAAATTATATAGACTCCTATTCATTTAGCAATAGATTTAAAGGATTTAAAATCCTTTTTGAGTTCTTTGATGACCACTTCATATTTTTCTTGGAGACTTTGGATGTAGGAGATTTGACTTTATTATCTTTTGAGTATGTTTTGATCTTTCTGATCACTATTAAAATTTAATAGCATTTTATTTTTCCAATTACATTAATAAATAATATTTAACATTCATTTTTGTAAGATTTTGAGTTCAATTTTTTCTTCCCCGCTTTCCCATCTCCCTCCCCCCCAAACAGCAAGCAATATATATATATATATAGGTCATACACATAAAATAATTTTAAACATATTTCCATATTAGTCATGCTGGGAAAGAAAAATAAGAACAAAAGGGGAAAATCATAAGAAAAAATGCAAATAACAAATAGAGTGAAAATAGCATGTTTTGATCTATAGTATCCATAGTTCTCTCTCTGAATGTCGATGGCACCTTCTATCCCAAGTTATAGTAACTTTCTATTGCCAGAATATTTTTCTTCTGTTTGCTCATTTCTCCAATTTATTACTTGATTTTTAATTCTAAAGTAGTGTACTACTTCCAGGGTGGAAGTTCTAAGCTTCATTGGTTTTGTGTAGCTGTTTTCAGAAATACTTCTAGGGACTTGTGAGCTTTCAGTTCTTCCAAAATGATATAATCTAAGAAGAGGTGTTTTTATTGCTCTTCTGGCCTGTGCTCTGGTCTATGAAAGAGAAGTGCTCTTTTCTGCCCTGGAACTGTGAGGAAAGTCCCTGCTTTACTGTACTCAAGAGAAGCATAAAAAGGTAAAAAGGAAAGACAAAACATAAGGGATTCAATAGGCTAAACTATTTGTTTTCCTACATAAGGTAATACTTGTAATTCTTTAAAATGCTGTATCCTTATTGCTGCAGTTAGAAAAAGTATATATAGGCAAAGGGGGACTTTGAGGAAATGATATAAAAAAAACTAAGGGCTGAAAAAGAATATTACACCAGGAGTAGAAGAAAGGGAGACATAGAATGTGGTAAATTATCTCACATGAAGAGGCATAAAGGACCTATTACAATGGAGGGGAATATGGGAGAGTGGGTAGTGGAGATTACTTGAAACTCATTGGAATTGGCTTAAAGAAGGAAAAACATACATAACTATGTAGGAAGAGTTGGAGCTGAGTAAAGAAGAGGAGTGACAGAAAGGAGGGAAAATTGGGAAACCTGGTGGTCAAAGGAAAATATCGGTGAGGAAGGAAAGGATGAAAGGAGAGAGAGGATAAACAAGAGGAAAAATATGATGGAGGTAAATGCACAGTAATCATAGTAACGAATGTGAATGGTATGAAACTCTCCGATAAAGCAGAAATATATAGCAGAGTAGATTAAAGAGCAGAATCTTACAATATGTAGTTTACAAGAAACACACTTGAAGCAGAGAGACATATACAGAGTAAAGGTAAAGGAGTTAAAACAGAATCTATTATGTTTTAGTTAAAACTTTAAAAAAAAACAGGTGGAGTAATCATAATCTCAGTTAAAGCAAAAGCAAAAATAATCTAATTAAAAGAGATCTAAAAGGAAAGAAACTACATCTGGCTAAAAGGTACCACAGACCATGAAGTAATATCAATACTAAACATACATCTATGAGCTGGTATAGCACCCAGATTCTAAAAGGAAAATTTAAATAAGTTACCAGAGGACAGGAAAAATTGTACTAATGAGTGATCTCAACTTTCCCCGCTCAGAAATAGATAAGGCTAAAAACAAAATAAACAAGAAAAATTAAGAAGGTAAATAGAATTTTAGAAATGTTATATATGTAGATTACTTGCCATCTAGTGGAGAGGGTGGGGAAAGGGAGGAAAAAATTGGAACACAAGGTTTTGCAAGGATTAATGTTGCAAATTTATCCATGCATATGTTTTGAAAATAAAAATCTTTAAAAATATATTATGTATGATGGACAGCTAGATGGTACAGTGGATGGAGCACCAGCCCTGAAGTCAGGAGGATCTGAGTTCAAATGTGGTCTCAGACACTTAATACTTCCTAGCTGTGTGACCCTGGGCAAGTCACTTAATGCCAATTGTCTCAGCAATAAAATAAAATAATAAAAAATATTATATATGATAGACCTCTGGAGAAAATTGAATGGTGACAGAAAAAATATATCTTTTTCTTAGTGGTGCATGTCAATTACACAGGAATTGACCATGTAATAGCACATAAAAACCTTAAAAATCCAATGTAAAAAGGCATAGAGAAAAAAGAAATCAATGAATTAGTTATATAACTAAAAAAATTAGAAAAAGAATTTTGAAATCCTAATTAAACTGCAAATTGGAAATCCTTAAAACCAAATGAGATCAATAAAATTAAAATTAAGAAAACTATTGAGCAAATAAATAAAAGAAAAATTTGGTTTTATGAAAAAAAAACCTCCAGTAAGGCAGATAAAGCTTTAGTCAATTTGAATTTTAAAAAGAAAGACGAAAACCACCAATTAAGAAGAAATTGAAGCAATCATTAGGAAATATTTTGCCTAATTGTATGCCAATAAATCTGACAATTGAAATAAAATCAATGGATATTTATGAAATTATAAATTGCCAGATTATAGAAGAACTAAAATGTTTAAATAACCTCATCTCAGGAAAAACAACTGAACAAGGTATCAATATGCTCACTAAGGAAAAATCCCCATGGTCAGATGGGTTCACAAGTGAATTCTACAAACCTTTAAAGAGCAATTAATTCCAATACTATATTAACTATTTGGAAAAATAGGGGAAGAAGATATTCTACCAAATTCCTTTTATGAAATACATATGGTGCTGATACTTATACCACCATAACTTTCTATGGTCTGATTCTTTTCTTTCTTTCCTGGTGTGTGTGTGTGTGTGTGTGTGTGTGTGTGTGTGTGTTCATCTTTTCCAGTCTATTTTTATTAGTTTTAAAGTTGAACTCTGCTCCTAGGATGGAAAGTGTATTGTCCCAAGCTTCCTGTGACAAGGTCTATAGCCCCTGGCTCTTTCTCTGGTTCTACTCTGAGGAACCCAATAGTAGTAGAGTCTCCAATACTTTTCAAGAAACCCAGGCCACCTGTCCTTGGGAATGAACTAGTCTAGTTTTCAGAAAGGTGGCTATTGGGAATGATATGGTACAACCTTGGAGAATGTGTGTGAAAAAGATAGAGTTGGACCTGATACCTTTATTTCACTTAGTTATCCTTCAAGGATGTCCAGTTTGTCACCCCCAAAGTCTGGGCTGCCATCTCATACCTGGACTCAGACAATGAACATTTCTTAATTTTATGAAAGAAGAAAGGAAGTTATTGTTAGCTCTTGTTACTAAATTTCCCATAAATCATGTGAACCCCATTCTCAAGATGTCACTAGCCCTGCTCTGTTCTTTGTTTTGTACTCCCCAAATCTCTTGCCCATTTTAATCAGCATTGCAATTACAATAAAACTCTGACTCTTGGCTTGGAGTAGAATACCAATATTCTGAGGTCCCCTTGAACCCCAACAGTACGGTAGGAGATATGGGTGAAGTAGTTGATGTGCAGTTTCCTGGTGGTCTGGCAGCTCACTTGCTGTGGTGCTGAGGCCTCTGGGGGCCTAGTGTGGGCATCTACTGTTTGCTTACTGCTGTGCTGGGGTACCTGGGGGTGGCTGTTCTGACATCTGCTTGTTTGCCTGGTGCTGCACAGAGGCATCTGGGGTATTCTCACTCTGCTTTGGGACTCATTTGCTGCTGTGATGAAATGTGGATGGTGGGTGGCTGTTGCCACAGGAGTCAAGCCTGGTGGCTCACCTGATGTTGGACTGAGACCTGCAGGGGTTGGGGGTCGAGGTGGAACGATTCTGAGCTAGACTGTGTGGGAGGGAGGCTAGCCACTTGCCTGCCACAAAGGCCATGGGGCCTTGTTCACTGACCTATGTTAGAGCTCAGGCCCTTGCTGTGGCCTGCTGAGGTAGGGCCTGCTGCTGCCTTGCCAGGAAGCTGCCTGTCTTAGGTTGTACTCCCCCTTTCAGAGTTTTCTCAATGTGTGACAAGTATTAAAACTCAGATAGTCATTTGAATTTCTGTCAGCTTTTCTTATTTGGATGATAGCAGTGACATTGAAAACTGAGGGAGGGCAAAACTTTAAGAAAGGAGTTGATTTAAAGGCTTTCTATCCCAAGTGTTTAAATCAGCTTCTTTCTCATAGTTTTATATATGTATATGTATATATTATATACATATATACATATGTATTGTGTCTATATAGTATATATATATATATATATAGTTATATGTAGTTGTATTTTGTCAGTAGGAACTGACTGGGGGAAGAGGTGTTGTTGAGCAGACTATTTAATTGGGAGGACAGTGAATTAGAAGAGGGAAGAGAGACAAGTTGATAAAGTCACAAGTTACAAATGGGCAAATTGTGGATTATATTGCTCACTTTAAAACAACATTAACAACAGCAATATAAAAGAAAATTAATGGTCTGTGGGAGCCAGGCACAGGGATTTTAAAAAGAAGCTCCATCTTTGAGGGAGAACTGATTGAAAGAAAGTTAAACTTTACCAAAAAAAGACAAGGGGAGTAAGTTTTTTTTTTAATTAAAGCTTTTTATTTACAAAACATATGCATGAATAATTTTTCAACATTGACTTTTGCAAAGCATTCTGTTCCAAATTATCTTCTCCTTCCCCTCACTCCCTCCCCTAGATAACAGGTAGTCCAATACATGTTAGGCCTCTCTCTGTATATGGCTTTCTTCATCACTGAACAATAGGAACTGATCTGAATCATCTCATTGTTGAAAAGAACCAACTCGCTGTTGAAAGCAGTCACATCCATCAGACAAAGTGAGAATGCTATGTTGGGGTCCATACTTAGTTTGCATGATCTTTTTTCTGGGTATAGATGGCTCTCTTCAATCACTGAACAATTTGAATTGGTTTAAATCATTGTTGAGGAGAGCCATGTCCATCAGAATTGATCATTGTATAATCTTGTTGTTGGCATGTACAATGATCTCCTGGTTCGGCTCATTTCACTCAGCATCAGTCCATGCAAGTCTCTCCAGGCCTCTCTGAAATCGTCCTGCTGGTCATTTTTTATAGAACAATAATATTCCACAACATTCATATACCATAATTTATTCAGCCACTCTCCAATTGATGGGCATCCATTCAGTTTCCAGTTTCTTGCCACTACAAAAAGTGCTGCCACAAACATTCTTGCACATGTGGGTCCCTTTCCTTCCTTTAAGATCTCTTTGGGATATAAGCCCAATAGAAACACTTCTGGGTCAAATGGTATGCACAGTTTGATAACTTTTGGGCATAGTTCCAAATTGCTCTCCAGAATGGTTGGATCCGTTCACAGTTCCAGCAACAATGTATCAGTGTCCCAGTTTTCCCACATCCCCTCCAATATTTGTCATTATCTTTTCCTGTTATTTTAGCCAATCTGACAGGTGTGTAGTGGTGTCTCAGAGTTGTCTTAATTTGCATTTCTCTGATCAATAGTGATTTGGAACACCTTTTCATATGACTACAAATAGTTTTGATTTCTTCATCTAAAAATTGTCTGTCTGTTCATATCTTTTGACTATTTATCAATTGGAGAATGGCTTGAAATCTTATAAATTTGAATCAATTCTCTCTATATTTTAGAAATGAGGCCTTTATCAGAACCTTTGAATGTAAGAATGTTTTCCCAGTTTATTACTTCAAGGGGAGTGAGTTTTATATATAATCTCAGAAGTTCTCCAGCTCAGTGGATGACTGGCAGCTCAGCCTGCCTATTTAGTTGGCACTAGCAGCTGCTTATATATCATTACTTATTCTTGGCCCCTGGAGACTTGGATGAACTGCTGAAGTATGGTCACTTATTAAATGGTAGTATAGGACAACTTATCTAGAAGAGACCCTATTGTGAAACAAGTATCAGCCTCCCAATCTCTGACTCCTAGAGGTATTGTCCTAATACTTTTATCTGAGTCTTGATGTCTTTCATAGATGTCATTCTTATTTGGAGCAGACCTATCGAGCAACAATAACAAAACAATTTGCCATTTAAAGTTTATACTTTCTGCAATCTCCCTGTTAGTTAGGTAAAAAGGGAAACTGGTTTTGGAATGGAACTTGGAGTGGGCATTAACTTCTCAAGGGAAGGCTATAAGAAATTGGGGTATAATCAACATGCAGGGACCAGGGAAGAACAGGGACAAAGCAATCTCCCAGGTTGTTTATTTATCTTGAGTTGGCTGGATTGTAGCAAACATTGGTAATGAAAACAATATGTTGAGGGAAGGGGAAAGGGAGGGGAAGAGGAAGATTGTTCTCATCAATTTCTGATCTTGAGTTCAGCCCCCAAGATACTAGTTCCATCCCTTCTCTGGTGATTCCATTCCTTTTCCAGTTTGTCAATAAACTTTTTATCTTTCCTACCTGGTGGAGAATGCCCTCTACTGGTAGGGAATCTCCTTTACACTCATTAACTGTAAAACACATTAACTATGCTCATTGACTATGATTAATTGTAACTATAATAAATAACTGTATATAATTCATCTTCATAGGCTAGTATTATTCACTCACTATAAAGTAAAAAGCAACTCTCAAAAAGCTATCATATGCAGTAGGAGTTCTTAATATTTTATTATCTACTGATATATCTTGGCTTTCAATAAACCTTCAGGCACCTTTATTCAATACGAAAAAAAAATTCTAGAATTTAAGATATATATAATCAATTAATTTTTCATAAATAAAACTTTATCACTATATAACAACATTTTTCAGTGTCCTAAAGTCATTTTCTTCAATCTCCAACATTTTTTCAAAACACTATTATTTGGGGAATAATTCAACAAAATATTTTATTTATCAAATATTCTCCATATCATTTGAGAAATTTCTTGCATTCCCAGCAGTATGTATATCCCACTAGAGATTCACCCATAATTACCACACATTTATTTACCTTCAAGTTTAGATAAGATATAATCATCATCCTCATAGAATTTATAGTAGAATTTATAAGAAGGAAAGATATATGATATAGTGGAAATAAAAGTAGATTTGGCATCAGAGACCTCAGTGTGAATTGTGACTCTGCTATCTATAAAAAGTGGTTGTATTTCCTCTCCTCTAATTAATTTCTCAACCTACCCTAGATGATGTTGCTTCTGACCTCAACTGGTTTGTCCAAAACTTCTGTTCTCTTAGTTGGCAAATCCAATGGCCTTTCTGAGTTCTTTGTAGCAGCTGATCCTTGACTTTCTTTACTTGGGTTGTCATTCCTTTATGGGTTATCATGACATTGATCTCTCACTGATTTACTCCTATCTGACCAGATATTCTTTCCTCAGTCACCTTTACCGAATCATTCTTCTTTCTCATTATTGGGATATATCAGAAGAGGTATATTTCATATATATAAACATAGAAGTTCTATATAAACATAGAAGTGGGGGTGGGAGGAATGAACATTTCATGACCCTCCTGTTATACGAACTAGGCAAAAAAGGGTTGATCACATAACCAAAGTTTGCTGTAGAGATGTCTAAGTCATTTTAGTCATAGTCCATCTCTTTGTGCCCCCACTGGGGTTTTCTTAGCAAAGACCCTGGAGTGGTTTGCCATTTTCTTTTCCAGTTCATTTTATAAATAAGGAAATTGAGGCAAACAGGATTAAGAGATTTGCCCAGGGTTACATAGCTAATAAGTGTCTGAGGCTAGATTTGAGCTCAGGTTTTTCTGATACCAGGCCTGGAACTCTTTGTATTGTGTTACCTAGCAGCTGTAGAAATACAAGTAATTAGGGAAAGAGGGAGTGACAGAGAAGAAAAGAGTACAGAATTTATAAGCAAAATAAATTTCAACTATTGGTGATGCTGATCATAAAGGTTGAAATATTTTTTTAAAAAAATTTACTTTTTATATATATTTTTAAAACATTCTTTTCTTTATAAATGTTGAATTCCAAACTCTCTCCCTCCCCCATACTCCCTTCCCCATATACTGAAAAAGCAAGCAATATGATATCAACCATACATGCAAACATATTTCCGTATTAGCAACATTTTTAAAAAGCAAGAAAAATAAAGAAAATTGGAAAATAATATTTTAATTTGCACTCAGAATTTTTTCTTTGGAGATAGCAATTTTTCATCTTGAGAACTCATTGGAATTATCTTCGGCTATTGTATTGATCAGAGTAGCCAATTCTTTCACAATTGATTGTCATGGCAACATTGCTGCTATCGTTCACAATGATCTCCCACTTCTTCTCACCTCACTTTGCATCAATTCATATAGATCTTATTGTCATATTTCTGAAACCATTCCCCCATCATTTCTCATAGCACAATAGTACTCAATTACAAATATGCTACAACTTTTTCAGTCATTCCCCAATTGATGAGCACCCCTTTGATTTCCAATTGCTTGCCACCACACAAAAAAGTTGCTATAAATATTTTTGTAATATGGGTCTCTTTCCTTTTTCTTTGATTTTTTTTGGGAGATAGGCCTACTAGTGATTTTGTTAGATATTTATAATTTTATAGCCCCTTTGGCATAGTTCTATACTGTTCTCCAGAATGGTGGAATCAACACCATTTCATTACTATATCTATTTTTCCCCTTATCCCTTTCTTGCATTTGTCATTTCTCATAGGTGTAAAGTGGTACCTCAGAATTGGTTTTACTTTGCAATGATCCAATCAGTTGTGATTTAGACCAGGTTTTATATGACTTTAGATAATTTTGATTTATTCTTTTGAAAACCGTTCAAATCCTTTGACAATTTATCAGTTGGCCAATGGTTCTTATTTTTATAAACTTGACTCGATCTTATACTCCATATAGATTTATGAAATAAGGAATTTATCAGAGAAACTTGCTGTAATTTTTATGTTACTACATTGCCTATAGTACCTTTTAACATAATGTAGTTTCCATGATTATCTCTTTTAATTAGGCCAATTTTTGCTTTTGTTTTATCTGCCTTTTTTTACATCAGCTGAAGGATAATATATTCTACTCCAGCTTCTTATTTTAACTCTGTGTTTTTCTATTTCAGTGAGTTTCTTATAAAGATCATTGGATTCTAGTTTCTGATCCATCCAACTATTATTTCTGTTTTGTGGGTGAGCCCATCTCATTCACATTCATTGTTATGATAATAGCTATGTATTTCCCTCCAAGATCTTTTCTTCTCTTTCCTTTCTCTTTTGTTTATCATTTCCCTCCTTGAAAAGTCTTTTTTGCTTCTAATCACTGCCTTCTTTATATCACCTTTCCTGCCTTTTCTTTCATCCTTTATACACAATTGAGTTTGTGAAACTATTTTCCCTATTTTGACCCAGTTCTAATAAGATTGAAAATTGCCTGCCATTTCCTCCTCTATTTCCCCTTCTCCAATAAAAGCTCTGCCTTGCTGCCCACTGTCACCATTACTATTTAATATTGTATTAGAAATGTTAGCTTCAGCAATAAGAGAAGAAAAAGAGATAAAAGGAATCAGAGTAGGTAGTGAAGAAACCAAATTATCACTCTTTGCAGATGACATGATGGTATACTTAGAGAACCCTAGAGACTCAACTAAAAAACTACTAGAAACAATTCACAACTTTAGCAAAGTGGCAGGATACAAAATAAATCCACATAAATCATCAGCATTTTCATATATTACCAATAAAGTTCAGCAGCAAGAGATACAAAAAGAAATTCCATTCAAAATAACTGTTGATAGTATAAAATATTTGGGAATTTATCTGCCAAGGGATAGTCAGGAACTATATGAACTAAATTACAAAACACTTTCCACACAAATCAAATCAGACCTAGTCAATTGGAAAAACTTAAAATGCTCATGGGTAGGACGAGCGAATATAATAAAAATGACAATACTACCCAAACTAATTTACTTATTTAGTGCCATACCAATCAAACTTCCAAGAAATTATCTTACAGATCTAGAAAAAATAGTAGCAAAGTTCATTTGGAAAAACAAAAGGTCAAGAATTTCAAGGGGATTAATGAAAAAAAAAGGCTGACGATGGTGGACTTGCTGTACCAGATCTAAAACTATATTATAAAGCAGCGGTCATCAAAACCATTTGGTACTGGCTAAGAAATAGAGTAGTCGATCAGTGGAATAGGATAGAATCACAAGACAAACTAGGCAATAACTATAGCAATTTGGTTTTTGATAAACCCAAAGACCCCAGCTTTTGGGATAAGTATTCACTATTTGACAAAAACTGCTGGGAAAACTGGAAACTAGTGTGGAAGAAATTAGGGCTTGACCCATATCTAACACCACATACCAAGATAAGATCTAAATGGGTTCATGATCTGGATATAAAGAGTGATACTATAAGTAAATTAGAGGAATGTAATATAGTTCACCTCTCAGACCTTTGGAGATGGAATAAATTTATGTCCAAAGAAGAACTGGAACTCTTAATTGAAAACCAGATAGATAACTTTGACTATATTAAGTTAAAAAGTTTTTGTACAAACAAAATCAATGCAGACAAGATTAGGAGGGAAGTAATAAATTGGGAAATCATCTTTACATTCAAGCGTTCTGATAAAGGTCTCATCTCAAAAATATATAGAGAATTGTCTCATATTTATAAAAATTCAAGCCATTCTCCAATCAATAAATGGTCAAAGGATATGAACAGACAATTTTCAGAGGATGAAATTAAAACTATTTATAGTCATATGAAAAGGTGCTCCAAATCACTGTTGATCAGAGAAATGCAAATCAAGACAACCCTGAGGTACCACTTCACACCTGTCAGATTGGCTAAAATGACAGGAAAAGTTAATGATGAATGTTGGAGGGGTTGTGGGAGGGCTGGGACACTGATGCATTGTTGGTGGAGCTGTGAATGGATACAGCCATTCTGGAGAACAATTTGGAGCTATGCTCAAAAAGTTATCAAACTGTGCATACCCTTTGACCCAGCAGCATTTCTATTGGGTTTATATCCCAAAGAAATCATAAAGAAAGGAAAAGGCCCCACATGTGCAAGAATGTTTGTGGCAGCCCTTTTTGTAGTGGCTAGAAAGTGGAAATTGAATAGATGCCCTTCAATTGGAGAATGGCTGAATAAATTATGGTATATGAATATTATGGAATATTATTGTTCTGTAAGAAATGACCAGCAAGATGATTTCAGAGAGGCCTGGAGAGACTTACATGAACTGATGCTGAGTGAAATGAGCAGAACCAGGAGATCATTATACACGGCAACAACAGTACTATATGACAATTAATTCTGATGGACATGGCTCTCTTCAACAATGATATGTTTCAAACCACCTCCAATTGTTCACTGAAGAAAGCCATATACACCCAGAGAGAGGGATGCGAAATGTTGACCACAACATAACATTCTCATACTCCTTGATTGATGTTTGCTTACATTGTGTTTCCTTTATCTGATATATCGTTTGTGTAGATAAGATTTTTCTTGCACAACAATGATAAGTTTGGAAATATGTATACATATATTCGATTTGCCAATATTTTAACATAATTAACATGTAGTGGATATCCTGCCATCTAGGGAAGGGGTGGGGAAGTTGGGGGGAAAAATTTGTAACGGAAAGCTATGTAAGGGTTATTGTTGAAGAATTACCCACACATATGTTATGCAAATAAAATAAAATTAAAAAAAACACAAAAGCTCTGCCTTGGACATCTCTTTTATGAAAGAAAATTTTCTCCATTCTACTTTCCCCTTTTCCTTCTCCCAGTGCCTTCCCCCTTTCTCATAGCTTTATTAATTTGGAGATATTGCAACATAATCACCTCAATGCATGCCCTTTGTCTGTGTAAATTCCTTTTAGTTGCCCTGATGATGATAGTTCTTAGGAGCCATATATGAATGTGAACTGCTTAATGTTATTGAGTCTCTTATTATTACTCTTTCATGTTTTCTTTTTAGGGCTTCTCTTGAATTTTGTGTTTGAATGCCAATTTTTCTATTTAATTCTAAAATTTTTATTTTATTCATGAGGAATGTTTGAAAGTCCTCTGTTTCATTAAATATCCATTTCCTCCAATAAGATTATACTCAGTTTTGCTAGGTTGGTTATTCTTGGTTGTGATCATGGCTCCTTTGCCTTCTAGAACATAATTTTCTTTTAAAAAATTTTAATAATAACTTTTAATTTTCAAAATATATGCAAAGATAGCTTTCAGCATTCATTCCTGTGAAACCCCATGCTCCAAGCTTTTCTCTCTTTCCCCCCACCCTTCCCCTAGACAGCAAACAATTCAATATATGTTAAACATGTGCAATTTCTCTACATATACTTCCACATTTATCATGAAGAACATCATTTTTCTAAGCTTTTGGCTCCTTTAATGTGGAAGCTATAAAATCTTGTGTGATACTCATTGTGGCTCCACTATATGATTTCTTTCTGGGTGCTTCCAATATTTTCTCCTTGACTTGGGAGTCCTGAAATTTGACTATAATATTTCTGGAAGTTTTTATTTTGGGATCTCTTGGGAGTTGTTTGGTCTAGGGTTTTTTTTTTTTTTTGATCATGGCTTTCAGGTAGTCCAATAATTTTAAAATTATCTCTTCTTAATGTATTTCCCAGGTAAATTGCTTTTCCAATGAAATAGGCTACATTTTCTATTTTTTAAACTTTTATTTTATTGTTTCTTGATGTCTCATGGATCATTAGCTTCTACTTTTCCAATTATAGTTTTTAAGGAATTTATTTCTTCAGTGAAATTTTGTCCCCTCCCTCAATTTGGCCAATTCTATGTTTTAAAGAGTTATTTCCTTAGGTAAATTTTTTGTATCTCCTTTTCTATTTGACTAATTCTGTTTTTTTAAGGTGTTAAAATCTTCAGTATTTCTTTCATCTCTTGTACCAAGCTGTTAATTCTCTTCATATTTTTCTTGCATCACTCTCATTTCTTTCCTCAATTTTTCTTGTACCATTCTTTTCTCTTTCTTTATCTCTTCTAAAAATTTTTGTTGGACTTGGGTTAGATTACCATTTTTCTCTATGAGACTTTGCTTGTAACTATTCAGGTTGTTGTCTTCTTTTGAGTTTGTTGTCTTGGTCTTCCCTGTCACCATAATGGTTTTTTGTTGTCAAATTCTTTTTTGGTTGTTTGTTCATTTCCCAGTCTTGACTTTCAACTTTATGTTAAAGTTAGACTGTGCTTACCTTGGGGTGGGGAGACATTTTCCCAAACTTCTGGGTTTTTTATGATACTGTTTGTAGACCTAGTTCTGGGGGGCTGCAAGTTTTTGGTGCTTTCAAGGTGGTACAATTCAGGGACAGATACTGTCCTGGTGAAGACCAGTGTCCTAGTGTCCTAGATAGAACATCAGCCCTGAGTTCAAATCTGGCCTCAGACACTTAACACTTCCTAGCTGTGTGACCCTGGGCAAGTCACTTCAACCCCCTCCCCCCCCAAAAGTGTCCTGGTCACTAGCAGCCACAAGTTTTAGCACAGTTTTTTGCCCTGGAATTGTGACTGGGTCTCTCTCTCCCTTTTAGCCACAAGTGCAAGTGCTTCTGTTTGTTTTGGAACTGTGACTAGGGACCTTCTCCCTTATAACCAATACCTCTAGAGAGTGAGCTATAGTTATATGAGAGAAACATTTTGTTATTCTTGTTTTTACTATGCTATTATAATAGATTTCTTTTTTTAGAATGAAATGTGTCAACTGGCTGACTATTAAAGATGTACTGATGGATGCACTGAATTATATTTTAGGAATTTATAACCATTAAGTATCTTAGATCTAGATGTCCTTTGGGGGAATCTCAACTATGTAAATTGGGGAGGGGGGAGTAGATATTCCCAGAGGTGACATTATTTAATTTGATATAATTATTTTTTGTTCTTCTGTGACTATAAGAATATTTAAAAATTTTTTTAATAATAAAAAAGAGAGATAAATGGTAGGCAGATAGATTTGTTTAAAAAGTCAAACTCTCTTCGATCTCCATTCTAGATGTTTCATATCCACAACACATAGCAAGTTTTATATTAGAAGGTTCTCTGGGTTTGTAATCAAAAGATCTCTGCTGGAGTTCCAGTTTACTAGCCAAATTGTATGGTTTTCATCTGTTTAATAAGGATTACAAGGGTTATTGTGAAGGAAATGTTTTGTAAGTTTTAAAATAGTATAGATACAGGTAACTATTTCTATTACCGTCAGAAGTTTCCTTTTGTCAGCACAGACTATTTCCTGGTCCCACCCCGGCGAAGCTGGTTGAGCAGTTGGCGAGTTAGTGAAGGCAATGAACATATTATGGAAACTAGGAAAGTAGGAAGTAAGTGGTGAGAAAGTCAGTCATCAGCTTCTTCAATTAGTATTTGAGTGTCCCCATTTATAGTGTGTTAATTGCCAGGGTGTGCTTGAGATGATAGAAACTCCTCTGCCTCCTTCCTGGGAGAGGGCCCCATTTTTGGCCAAATTACTTTTCCCTCCATGGGCCTGATGATGAATAGGGATGAGATCCAACTCCCAGGTTAAGTAGTGTTGGCAAGCATCTAGTTGCTACTTTGCAGGCACCTGCAAGCTGTCATATGCCACTTGAGGGACTGAGGAACACTGCACGTGGCCTGGGGTGGGGAAACAGTCACCCAAATATGGAAAGTTGGTTGACTCTTAATTACCAAGGGCACATAAGTACCTAGATTATCCAGTCTCACAATTAGAGAGAAAGAATAAAATTGAATGATTTAAATGAAGTTTTTAGATTACCTATCATTTTCTACAAACCCATGTTATGACCTATTTTCCATAATCTTAGCTAATGAAGTGTTGATAGCAATATTTATTAAGCCAATAATGCATTATGATCTGCAGTTTCTACTGTGGCTAAGATTCTATTTTCTATGCAAGGCAAATTTTGAATCCATGTTTCATTCATTTATTTGTTCAAACAATTGATCACATATTTAACAACAACATTCAGCATTTATATTGCACTTTAAGACTTGCAAATCACTTTATAAATATGATTTCATTTGATCCTTGAAACAATTCTGCAAAGTAACTGCTATTATCTCCATTTTATAGTTGGGGGAAATAAGGGAAACACAGTTTCATGGCTTGCCCAGGGTCATATAACTAGTTAGTGACACTACGAGGCTGGCTTTGAACTTAGATCTTTCTGACTGAGATCTGGCACTCTATATACTGTGCTACCTACCTGCAGCAAAATCTAAAATTGATATGATTGTCCCCACAATCTTTGCAATTCACTTTCATAGTTTCTTTATAAACTTCCTCTCACTATACATTCCTATACAGTATAGTATTGAAAGGTACATTTCATTGGCTAGATAGCTGGGTACATAAGAAAGATTTAGTATTTATACAGAGATAGACAAAATGGTAGTTACATTCCATCATAGATGAGATCATATTATTATTCCTTTAGACTTATAGTGGATTGTGAAGCAGATATGTACAAAGTCAGATATTGCAGCATAATGAATAAGATTTTTAATCACAATTCTACTAGTTCATCCTTGGGACTCATGATGCTTTGGAAGGACTCAGAGATGGACAACCTGGTTATGCATCAGTTAAATACTCCTTCAGTTTGTGGTTCAGAGGTCCCTTCAAAAGACATATTTGATTCTACCTACTGCCTCCTGATCAGGGTGAATATTGAAGATGTCCATATCATGATGGGACAGGAAGAGGAAATCAAATTGTTCTAATCAGTATAGACAATAATCATATCTAATAAACTATAGACCACAGATTTAGAGCTGGAAGTGAGCAGTTAAATTCATTGAGTCCAGTAATCATTTTGTAATAGAGAAAACTGAAATTTAAATAATTTGCCCAGGATCACATAACTAGTGTTTGAAGGAAGATTTTTATCCATGTGTTCCTGACTGAATTGAGTTCTGCTCACTAAATCATGCTGCCTCACTTATATAAAAGATCCTTCTTATAAAACCTTCACAACCCCCTGACTAGACAACATAACAGATTATAGACATGGAAGATTATAGAAAGTCCTGGATTTTGAGTCAGAGGTCCTGGCTTAGAATTCTGACTCTGTTTCTAACTGTATTATCTTGGGCAAGACCATTGATGCCCTTTGAGTTACATTACAAAATGACCAATTGAACATGGTTACACGTTGAATGTGATTAGATTTGTATTTGTAATAAAGTTTCCAGACTGTTCCTAGCTTTAATTTTGGGTGAGAATGAAGAATATGATAATTATGAGTTTATGGGAGTGAAAAAGATTGGATTCAATGAGGATTATAGTCATTTGATAACAGTCATGATTATGAAGGGCAATTTAATTTAAAAACAAGAGAACTGACATGCAATAAAATTACTATTGAATTCAAACATTAAAAGGAACTTGACATAAGTTTTTTGCTAATGTACTTTGGTGACTAAGGCTGTTTGTGACTGTCATACCAAAAAAAAGTGTTCCCTATGGGCTTACTCTTCTAATTCACACTTTTGGTAGTAGCTTAGGCTACTTCTTCCCCTAGTAGCCTAAGGGGTTGCCCTAGATCTAGGTTACTACCCTGAAGAACTAGACTGAGGAGTGGATTTTTTAGTAATGTTGCTCACAACTGATATGTTCCCCATTGATTATCAGACATAGTTAATTGATTTTTTTAAAAAAAATAGCAGAGACAGTTGTTACAGAAACATTCCATCAAAAAGCAAGGGCACAGTCTCTTTGTGGACACAAGGAGTCCCTGGAGAAAGTAGGTTCAAACTTGAGCAAACACATATGGCCAAAGGGCAAATTCTCACCATCTGTTAAGTTAAAAGTCTTTTTTTCTCTTTTAGTGGAGTCTTTATAAAGTTCCCCTTAGATATAACTCTTTGCTGAGATCCAAGAGTTTGTCCCCTGGTAGAGTCCTAAAGTTGATTTTTTTTTGATGCTTTTTCCATATTGTCACTTCAAGCAAGTCTGAGAAAGTTCTGCTTCAAATTGAGCTACCTCCATTAGCTGTTTCCTACGAATGGGGAAGCTGAGGGAAAGAGTGCATTTAGAAAACAAACTTTGTCTATAACGATTATCATCATCACAGTTTGCATTTCTATAGTGCTTTCCAGATTTACAAAGCACTTCAACAACAATCTTGTGAGGTACATTTTCTTTTGGGTCTGCAGATGAAGAAAATGAGACTCAGAATTTTGCATCAGTTCTTAGTCAGCTGATGAGTGCTGGAGTTGGAGAGCAAACCTGGGTCTCCTTTCTTTAAATTCAACCCTTATTCCCCTTAGTTCTAGGTAGATAAATCACAATATTCAGCTCTCAGAAATTCAACTCTGTGAGCTCTAAAAAGCATTTTGAGTCTTAAATGAGCAGTACACATTTGGTTCTGAATATTTTCTATAAATGGCAGCTCTGGATTTACTATACCTAGGTATAGTGGAAAATACTGTGTTAAACATGTATAAATAAAATTACCTAGATGTAGTGCTGATTTTTTTTTTGCTGGGTTTCTCTCTAATATAATTACAGAGACATAGGTTTGTTAAAATACCCAGAGAAGATGCAAAAAACATGCAAATGCCACGTGAATAAGGTATCTATTTTATATCTAGGTCACCAGTAAATGCAATTTGAGGAGATGGAGCAGGGAAGCTACTGTGGAATTCCCCTCCCAGAGAGGGTGAGGCTAGGAAAAGCTACTGCTTACTTACATTCCATCTGGGAAAGTATTGTCGAATTTGGACTCCTTCTGGAAAAATGCCTTAGAGGCTTTAGGCAAGGGGGTTGAGAGGGAAAATAGGCCAAAAAGGGGAAAGGTTATCCCAAGCACTTGAGAGAATCTAGTTTAGCTAGATACATTTGACAAATTATAGAAAGTCCTGGATTTGGAGTCAAAGGTGCTGGCTTAGAATTCTGACTCTGTTTCTAACTGTATGATCTTGGGCAAGACCATTGATGCCCTTAGGTCTCAATTTTCTCATTTGTAAAATGAGAGGATTGAGCTAGTTAAATCCTCACATCTCTTTTAGCCTTTAAATCTTGGATTCTATGATCTTAATTAGCCAGATATACACCAACTCTACTTAACTTTGGGTTTTTTGGTCATACAATTGAAAACAGAGAAGGCAAATTCAAAGGCAAGCTGTCTTTACTGATCTCTAAATGCAACAATGAATATTGTTTCTGGAATACACAAGTTTGAGTTAAGAAAACTCACAGATATCCTGAATATTTTGGAAAGATAAACTTCCCTAACTTTTAAGAGGGCAGAAAGTAAAAAAAAAAGACACGAAAAAGTTGATTTTTCTTTTTTTTTCTCTTGTCATTTGAGTTTATTATTCATATTGAGTTTTTTTTTTGACCTTTGCAAAAAAACCTTTTTTTTCCCCAAGCTTTTCCTTTCCTTCCCCCCACCCCCCACCCCTAGATGACAGGTAATCTAATACATGCTAGATAGGATAAATTATATGACAAATACAGTACATGTATACATATCTATACAGTTATCTTACTGCACAAGAAACATCAGATCTAGAAAGAGAAGAAGAAAAAAACAACCTAAGAAGGAAAACAAAATGCATGGAAATATTCATAGAAAGCACTAAAATGCTGTGTTGTGGTTCACTCTCAGTTCCCACAGGCCTCTCTCTGGATGTATATGACTATCTTCATCGCAGAACAACTGGTTTGAATCACATCATTGTTGAAGAGAACCATGTCCATCAAAATTGATCATCGTATAGTCTTGTTGCTGTGTATAATGTTCTCCTGGTTCTGCTGATTTCACTCAGCATCAGTTCATGCAAGTCTCTCCAATCCTTTCTGAAATCCTCCTGTTGGTCATTTCTTACAGAACAATAATATTCCATAACATTCATATACCATAATTTATTCATCCATTCTCCAATTGATGGGCATCCTTTCAATTTCCAGTTTCTTGCCACTACAAAAAGGGCTGCCACAAACATTTTTGCACATGTGAGTCCCTTTCCCTCCTTTAAAATCTCTTTGGGATATAGGCCCAGTAGAAACACTGCTGGGTCAAAGGGTATGCACAGTTTGATAACTTTTTGAGCATAGCTCCAAATTGCTCTCCAGAATGGTTGGATCCGTTTACAGTTCCACCAACAATGTATCAGTGTCCCAGTTTTCCCACATCCCCTCCAACAGTTATCATTATCATTTCCTGTCATTTTAGCCAATCTGACAGGTGTGTAGTGGTATCTCAGAGTTGTCTTAATTTGCATTTCTCTGATCAATAGTGACTTGGAGCACCTTTTCATGTGACCGGAAATAGTTTCAATTTCTTCATCTGAAAATTGTCTGTTCATATCTTTTGACCATTTGTTAATTGGAGAATGGCTTGAATTCTTATATATTTGAGTCAATTCTCTATATATTTTAGAAATGAGGCCTTTATCAGAATCTTTGGATGTAAAAATATTTTCCCAGTTTACTGCTACCCTTCTAATCTTGTCTGCATTCATTTTGTTTGTACAAAAACTTTTTAACTTGATATAGTCAAACTTATCTATTTTGTGATTAATGATGACCTCTAGTTCTTCTTTGGTCACAAATTCCTTCCCCCTCCACAGGTCTGAGAGGTAAACTATCCTACATTGTTCTAATTTGTTTATAATATCATTCTTTATGCCTAGATCATGAATCCATTTTGACCTTATCTTGGTATATGGTGTTAGGTGTGGGTCAATGCCTAATTTCTTCCACACTAGTTTCCAATTATCCCAGCAGTTTTTGTCAAATAGTGAGTTTTTATCCCAAAAACTGGGGTCTTTGGGTTTATCAAACACTAGATTACTATTGTCATTGAGTATTTTGTTCTGTGAACCTAACCTATTCCACTGATCCACTACTCTATTTCTTATCCAGTACCAAATGGTTTTGGTGACCACTGCTTTATAATATAGTTTTAGATCTGGTGCAGCTAGGCGACCCTCATTTGCATTTTTTTTTCATTAATTCCCTTGAAATTCTTGACCTTTTGTTTTTCCAGATGAATTTTGTTGTTATTTTTTCTAGTTCAGTTAAATAATCTCTTGGGAGTTTGATTGGTATAGCACTAAATAGATAGATTAGTTTAGGTAGTATTGCCATCTTTATTATATTTGCTCGACCTATCCAATAGCACTTGATGTTTTTCCAATTGTTTAGATCTGACTTTATTTGTGTGGAGAGTGTTTTGTAGTTTTGCTCATATAGATCCTGACTTTCCCTTGGCAGATATATTCCCAAATATTTTATACTATCGATAGTTATTTTGAATGGAATTTCTCTTTGTATCTCTTGCTGTTGCATTTTGTTGGTGATGTATAAAAATGCTGATGATTTATGTGGATTTATTTTGTATCCTGCAACTTTGCTAAAGTTGTGGATTAATTCTAATAGTTTTCTAGTTGATTCTCTAGGGTTCTCTAAGTAGACCATCATATCATCTGCAAAGAGTGATAATTTGGTTTCCTCATGACCTTTAATCTCTGAAAAAGTTGATTTTTCATGGCCCATTTTGTGAAGGAAGTATACATAATTAATGGAAAAATCAAAAGCAAGGAGAAGCTCATCAGTCAATAAATATTTATTAAGTACCTATTATATGCCAGGCACTATGCTAAGCTCTGGGAACTCTAAAAAGCCAGGAGAAAAGATGGAACAGGGAGTTTAGGTAATCCACAAACTGAATCTGTTCCTAGTAAATCTAGATCTTACCTTCATGTTAGTCATTTAGAACCAAATCTATTCTACTTAACTCCAATTGAAAAGGAGGACCAAGAAGTGATTCTGCTTTGAAGAAGCCAAGTTTTTGTGAGTCAATCTATCAGTCAGTGAGGGAGTATTGCTGGAGATCTTTAGCATTATGTTTAAAAATATCAAAGGATACACATGACCTCTGTCCTTAGAGACTCTGCAAATTATTAGGAGAAGCATGAGAAATATGCCTTTAATAAACAAAACCTCAAAATAGGGTTATACCTACTTTTCATTTCAATGCTTTGTTGGTAAGCACAGGGTGTAATTTTCCTATATATTTTTAACAAGATATATGTCCTTAAAACAAAGATATAAATAATAATGGTAACTCTCCATAAATGTTTACAATAGTAAAAACTGTGCCTCAAGTTATAGACTTTCCCAGTGGCAGTTCTGAATGAAAGACTGAATGAAAGCCCATTGCTGAGTCAGACTCTAAGCATTCCCAGAGTTTCAGGTCTAGTAGATCCTGCCAGAGTTTTGCCAGTATTACCTCAAAAACACTGAGGTAAGGATTTGGTACAGGATGAACATGTGTCTGTAAGACAAAAGTGGAAAGTACTGGGGGTTCTAGATTCAAATCCTGATTTGTCATTATGACAAGTATGCTCAAATCCTAATTTTGTTCCTTTCTAGCTGTGTCACTATGTGCCCTTTGCTTCAGTTTCCTCACCTGTAAAAATAACATGGTTAACAATTCCAATTGTTCAGTGATGGAGAGAGTCATCTACACCTAGAGAAAGGCCTGTGGGAACTGAGTGTGGACCACAACATAACATTCTCACTCTTTCTGTTGTTGTTTGCTTGCATTTTGTTTTCTTTTTCAGTTTTTTCTTCCTTCTTGATCTGTTTTTCTTGTGCAGCAAGATAACTGTATAAATATATATGTATATGTATATACATATATTGGATTTAACATATATTTTAACATATTTAACATGTATTGGACTACCTGTTATCTAGGGGAGGAAGTGGGGAGAAGGAGGAGATAATTTGGAATAGAAGCCTTTGCAAGGGTCAGTGTTGAAAAATTACCCATGCATATATTTTGTAAATAAAAAGCTTTAATTAATTAAAAAAATAACATAGTTAAATAACTGGAATTGGTGTCAGAAAAACCTGGGTTCAAATTCTGCCTTAGACACTTACTAGGGAAAGAAAGGGAACAAGTATTTATAAAGCACCTAGTATGTGCCAGGATTGTGCTAAATGCTTTGTAGTCATTATCTCCTTTGACCATCACAAAAGCTCTGTAAGATAGGTATTATTATTATTATTCCTTATCATCATTATACCTATCTTATAAATGAGGAAACTGAAGCAGGCAAAGGTGAAGTGACCTGTCCAGGGTCACATAGCTAGTAAGTGTCTGAGGTTAGATTTGAACCTGGGTTTTCCTGATTCCAGACTTAGCACTCTATCTACTTACTACTTAGCTTCTAAGCTCCTGTGATGGCAGGAAAGTTGGCTTCCTTTCTGGGCCTCTGTATCTTCCCATGTAATATTTGAGTGTTGGCTAATGATGTGAAAGATTAAACTTATTCTAATTCCCAAGAAGTCCTGGAAATAAACCAAACAAGAAAGATGTCAGAAATGAGTTTTGTTTTCTATGATCTGGAGGAATTTGAAAGCATTAATATGGTTCCCAGCAAGATCAGATCTGGAACATTACCATATCATGATTTTCCACCCCAGTTAAGACCATAGATTACCTACAACAGCCATGTAGATCTGGACGATTCCACAGACAATGGACTTCAGGATATACTTCCCTTATGATTTTCTGTATCTATGAGAAATGGGAGATATAGAAAAGCGAGTTAACTTGGCTAAGATCACAGATGTAGTAAAAGTGATAAATCCTATGAATGCTAAAAGTATATTTTAAATACATTCAAGTAAAGAAGCCTTTATAAAGTACCTGCTTTGTGCTGCAGATATAAAGAAAGGCAAAAATAGTTCTCTCAAGGAACTCACATTCTAATGGGAGGGGAGAGGGAGAAGGAAGGCAATCTGCCAACAACTATGTACAAACAAGATATATACAAGATCAATGGGAGATACCAACAGAAGGAAATCACTAGCTTTAAGGGGAACGATGAAAAGTTTCTTATATAAAGTTTTAATTCAAAGATTGCCTTAACTCATCTCTTTGGAGCCTGATTCCCTAGGCCTTAAATATTTATATTATATTCAAATGCCTTCTTCTAAAGTTTAGTCCTTTTGTGTTATACATATCCCTTTGTACAACTTTGTCAAACTTTGCTTAACATATGTGCATACATAAAAGGTGTATGTACCTTTCTGATGGAAAACAATGTGTCTTTAGTGAGATTCATGTTACTTTCTGAGGACTTAAAGGTAGCCTCCTTCATTCACTATATCAAAAGCAAGTGATGTTTTTAAGACATCTGAAAAAAAAAAAGACATCTGCAATATTTCCAGGTTAGAATTTCAGATAACATCAGGATATTGTGTTCAGAGGAAAAAAACCTCTAATGGTGTTGATATTGTCTTAAATTATATTCTTTAAGGTTAAACTTACTTTTAAAAATAATCTATTTTTCAGCTCTCATGGGAAAAAAGTAGGGGAGGCATTGTGTTGTGATTTAGATCTGGGTCAGGGACTGGGGTTTAGATGCTGAGTAAGATGTTTTTAAAAAATCTCCCTAGAGGGAGTCATTGAGTTAAGTGGTTCCTGCCTAGGAACCTGATAGAATTGTGTTCTCATCTAGCTCCACAAGGAGATGAAGTTGTCACTTAAATTCCCCATCATGTTAATGTCTTTTGATTAAATGGATCCAGGCTAATGGAGAGAACAAGGAACTAGGATTCAAGATGATCCCTGATAACTTACACTGAGACTTGCTTTTAAACTCTTATGGCAATTAGTGATAATTAAGATATCTTAATAGGCAGTCATGGATCTCAGGACAGCACCTCTGTTTTATGCACTTAGGAACTTTACTAGAGATGAGAAACTTTTCTTGCTTTGTCAAGGATGGGGAAAGGATAAAGGCGCTTGGAGAAGTCTCTTGGCAAAGGATTTCATGCAAAGAAGTGTTGGATAGAATCCAGTACAATCAACCAATATGGGGTTTGCCATATAGAACATCTTCTGAACTTTGGGATCAAGTACTGGGCATATTCCCTGGGCAAGGGTGATACAGGCAATCTGGGAACAATGTAAAAGTTTTCAAGTTAGGCCTATATTCAATGTCCAGGGCCAATAGGCTCATCATCACTTTTATAAACTAAATTTCTTTCTTGACATTACTCTCATCTCTCTTGTTCCTTAGTCCCTGAAGCATATTGTAGTCAGTAGCAGAGACTTAGAAGGGAATGGTTTATAAATCAAAATACTTAACTTTCTTCCCAAAGAAGGAATAAGTTGGATGTCTGAGAAGAAGAGAAGTTTAACTTTGGCCAATTCAATAATTCAATACAATCAACATTTCCTGAGTGCCTACTATGTTTACTACATTAATTATTCCAGGTATTGAAGGAGACAGGAAGATAAATAAGAAATGTTCTCTGGTATCAATGAGACTCATAATTTAATTGGGAGAAATGAGGTACCCATACAAATTTGGAATATAAAAGGTACACAGGGGGCAGCTAGGTGGCACAGTGGATAGAGCACCAGCCCTGAAGTCAGAAGGACCTGAGTTCAAATCTGATCTCAGACACTTAACACTTCTTAACTGTGATCCTGGGCAATTGCCCCAATTGCCTCAGGGGAAAAAGTACACAAAGTGGTAAAAACAAAATTCCATAGAAGTTCGAGAGAAGGCTTCATAAGCCTTCCTAAGGGAGTTAGGGAAGGCCTTGAAGATTAGGTAGCATTTCAACATGTAGAGACTGACAAAAACCAGAAGATAGTCTATTCCAGGCATAAGAGGTGATATGAGTAAAGTCAAAGAGATTAAAAAAAACACAGGGTAAATGTAGGGAATAGTACAATTTGCCAGTGTCATAATTTCATAGATAGGAAAACTGTGAGAGAGAAAGGTAGAACAAACTCAAATTGTAGAGGGTCTTGAATGCCAGGCTGATTGTAGAGTCTGCTTGGGATGCAGTGAGAAATCTTTGAACATTTTTGAGTGACATGATTAGACATGTAATTACTGTACTTTTGGTATGTATTGTGGATTGGAGCTGGGAGGAACTGGAGATTGGGAGACCAGTTAAGAGATTATTGTAGTAATCCTGACAAGAGGCCTGAAATGGGATGATGGTAGTAGAAATGGAAAGGAGGGCATGGTCATTAGAGATATTTCAGAGATAGAATCAAGAGGATCTAGAATTGATTGGATGTGTGCATATATGAAGGGGAAAGGAATGGGGGTTGAGGGAAAGGATAAAACAAAGATGATTTCAATGCTTTGAGCCTGTATAATTGGGAGATAGTGATGTTAATAACAACCCCCTTCCCCACCTCAGTAATCAGAAAGAAGAGCTCCTCAGCTTTCGGAGATGAGTTCAGTTCTGTACATTTTTAGAGAGATAATGAATTCAATTTTTCAGGTTTTGAGATTAAGGTGGTGAGACATCTAGGTGGTGCTCAGGGATATCTAGCCAAGAGGAAGAATTAAAAATATGGGGCTGGAGCTCAGGAGGGATTAAGGCTGGAGAAACTGATTTGATAGTCATTCATCTAGAAGTGATAGATGAAACTGGGGGAGTGGATTTGATGAAATTGCCAGTTTTGGGGAGCAAAACCTAGACTTCTAAACCTTCCATCATTTTTTTCTTATTCAAATTCAGGCAGCTAGTCTGCACCATTTTAACTGAATGCCACTCTGTCATAAGGAAGACCCAGAATCGAGGGCAGGATTCAGCAGAAGGTTTTCTCTTTAATTGGGAAACCCAGTCTCAGGTAGAGGAAAGCCCATGATTTTTCTCTTTTGATGATTTCGCAGAAATCAAATTGCGTGACAGATGCCCAGATAAACCGAAGTTTGCAATCAAAGCAAGTTTTGGGATCAAGCTGATTAGTTGATTCTTAATGGCTATTAGCCCAGTTATCACTCATCACATATAGCTTCCAGGCAGACCAAACCCATGCATAAGCATAGTGACACACAAGATTACAGACACTTCCTCTTCAGGTATATAAGGGGACCCTGAAGATTAACCATTAGTAGAGTTGGGTCTTCAGTCTTAATCTTCCTCACACAATTGAACTTCCTTTCCTTGTTTGGTCGATCATCATGAGTCGCCAGCTCTCTTGTGGGTCTCGTGGAGGAGGAGGAGGAGGAGGAGGTGGAAGCTGGGGTTTCAGTGGGAGCTCCGTAAAAGGAGGAAGCCGGGGTTTTAGTGGGTCCTGCTCAAGAGGAGGGAGTCGAGGCTTCAGTTCAGGCTCTGCAGTGGTCTCCAGTGGGAGCCGAAGATCTGCCAGCAGTTCTTCCTGCTTGATGCGTCATGGTGGAGGTGGTAGCAGCCAGAGTCTTATTGGCCTCGGAGGGAACAAGAGCATCTCCATGAGTGTCGCTGGAAGAGGCAGCGGCTTTTATGGCAGAGGTGGCAGTTTTGGTGGAGGCAGCAGCTTTGGCGGAGGCAGTTTTGGTGGAGGCGGTTTTGGCGGAGGAAGTTTTGGAGGAGGTAGCGGTTTTGGCGGAGGAGGTTTCGGAGGAGGCAGCGGTTTTGGAGGAGGCCGCTTTGGGCCAGGTGGTGGTTTCGGTGGCCCTGGTGGATCTGGTGGCTTTGTTCCCGGAGGATACCCTGGAGGTGGTATTCATGAAGTAACTGTCAATCAAAGTCTCCTGGAGCCTCTTAATGTAAAAATTGACCCAGAGTTCCAGAATGTCAAATCAGAGGAACGAGAACAGATCAAGAAACTCAATAACAAATTTGCTGGCTTCATTGACAAGGTGAGTCTGGAGACCCAGGCATCCCTTTGGCCCAGTATGTATTAGTTCCAATCTGTGATTAATGGGAAAAGAACCACTGCTGGTTTATTTCATCTGGGAATTGTCAATGAAGAAATGGCTATTCTGCAAGATAAAGAAATAGGATAATCCTAACTTGCCTATGGAAGCATCAGGCTCAGTCAGTCAGTCAGCCAGCCAAGCATTTATTAAGCATGTACTATATGCTAGGCACTGTACTAAGCTCTGGAGGATACAAAGAAAGACTAAAGACAGTCCCTGTCCTCAGGGAGCTTACAGTTTAATGAAGGGAGACAACATGCAAATATCTATGTGTGTAGAAGATATATACATATAAATGTATATGTACATATGTGTATATGATAAGCTGGAAATAAATAATAGAGAAGAAGAAGGTACTAGCATTATGGGATTTAAGAAAGTCTTCTTATAGAAGGTAGAACTTTAGCCAGTCTTGAAAGACTTCATGACTGATTTTCTCATTTCAGTCTAGTTGAATATATGTTGGAATTGGAATTTGTTAGAAAACAAAGAAAAACCCAAACCCTCATTGGTCTCTGAGGGTGGTCCAATAACTGCTGAATCTTTTATGCCAAGTTAGCCCTACATTTCAATGGGAACAGAAGGGTCCCCTCTGTCTTCTGTTCTTCTGCGAGTGTCCTCTTTGGGGAGTAAGCCCCCAAACCAACAAGCTCAGTTTGAAATAGCCACTTGTTGGTAAATTAAAACTGCCTTCAAGAACAGGTTTCATGCCTCAGTGACCCATAATTCCTTTTTTGTTGATGTCATCTTGGAATTTTATAGAGTTTTCTCCCATTGCATAGCAGGTGTAACTAAAACACTGAGTTTTACAAGAGTTTTGAGAAACCCTGCCCTCCAGTGCTCTTACACTAAGTGCTCTTAGGCGCAATGCCAGTAAATTCTGGTTTTTGGTTTTTCTTGGCATATATGGTTTTCTTTGACTTTGCCAGGAATTTTATTAGGATTAGGGAGGGGCCCTTTTAGGGTGTCGGGGGCTGCTTGGTGGACTAGAGGAAGGAATCTTAGGATGGGAAGGGCCAGGGTGATGCATTGGGAAAGAAAAGAATGGGAAGTTTGGGAAAAGGCAATGGAATGCTCCAAGGAGAAAGGAGGATATTAATATATTCTTTGGCTGGCAGAGTGGGACATCTGTCTTGGTTGTGACTGGATTTATCCCTATCTCTGGAACAACTTATTCCTGGTCTCTGAAATCTAGTGAAGGAGAAGATGAGCTCATGATTTTCATGGATGATAAAGGTTAAATCTTGGGGATTGGGGGATTGCAGGTTCGTTTCCTGGAGCAGCAGAACCAGGTATTGACAACTAAATGGGAGATGCTCCAGCAAATTGATGTCAGTTCCCGCTCACCCAACCTAGAGCCCTTATTTGAGATGTACATAAGCAGCTTGAAGCAGAAGGTAGACAGTCTCACAGCAGAAAAATCAAAGCAAGATTCAGAGATGAACAACATGCAGGATCTTGTTGAAGATTTTAAGAAAAAGTAAGTATGTGCATGTGTGTGGGAAACAACACTAGGTAATAAATCTTAATAAACAAACAGAATAAATTCTCCAGGAAAGCATTCTTCCTCAAATGAGGCTCTGGGAGAGAGAATATTTCCTTTGAATTTCTGCAAACAGTTCCTTCAGAAACACTTTTGGAAGTTGTATTTTCATATAGTTATTATTAATAATATTATTCTAATAATTATCATATATAATTATTATTACTATTTTTATTATTTCTTTTTGAGGAAAGGAATTCCTAACTGAAATATCAATTTCAATTAAAACTCTACTTGATGATCTTAGGATATGGGATGTTTTGGGAGCGAGTCTACCAAGAAGATGTCAGGAGAGGTGCATTGTGAAGGGAGTACCAGATTTGGAATTCAATAAACCAAGCTCAAATCCTTTTACTTATTGCTTTATTATTACTTTAATGCTCTTGTCTTCCTATTCTTCATCTGTAAAATGAGTACATAAGATTCATCAACCTCTAAAGTTCTTTTTTGGTCTCAATTCTGTGATGTTGTAAGACCAGCATTGATGTCTTTTTTTTTCCTGGATCCTTACAGGTATGAGGATGAGATCAACAAACGCAATTCCAGTGAGAATGACTTTGTGACAATTAAGAAGGTACGAGGAAGATATGATATTTGGCGTAGAAATGCATGGATTAGGCAAGGCTCACCAGGGAAATAATTCAGAGAGAGGTCAGGCAGGGTGTTTAAGAGAACACTTCAAGAGACCATAAAGGTTAAGAGAAAATTAAAAGAATTTCAGTATTATGAGGCAAGGTGTTGAGGTAGAGAGTTAGGGAAAGGGAGAATTCACCATGATTTTTTTGAAGTATCTGAATTTAAGGGAATGGGGGGGGGAGTTAAGAATGCCATTTCAACAGATCTTTTTAGGCATCAAAGTGTCATAGTGGAAAGAGTGATGGACTTGGGTTCAGGAAGCTCTTAGTTTGAATTCTGTTTTAGACATTTACTAGCTGAGAGGCCCAAGGCAAGCAGCTTAACATCTCTCAACCTTAATTTCTTCATCCGTAAAATGGGGATATTACACAGCGTCATTATGAGAATCAAATGAGATAACATGTGAAAAGTACCTTGCAAACTGCAAAGGGTTATATAAATGTTAAACTATGACTATTATCATTATTATTATGATTTGATCACTATTTTAGGATGTTGACAATGCCTATATGAAGAAGGTGGAGCTGGAAAGCCAGGTGAATGTGTTGAGAGAAGAAGTTGAATTCCTGACGGTCTTATATGAAACGGTATGATTAAAAAAAAAGCTTTCCTCTTGGTGCTCATTTCCCTCTGGTGACTTTACAACTCTCTTTCTGGCTGCTTGGAGAACATTCTCAAGAGTAGGAAAAATATTTCACTATCAAATTGACAGCCTATGATGTTGAGGCCATTGGTCAGAATTTCCAAGAGACTTCTTGTGTGACCTGTAGCTTGTGTGACAGGACAGTAATTGTCCTTCATTCTCCGCTAGAGGAGAAAGTACTTCTCAGTTCAAGCAGAAGATGAGCTCTAGAATAGTCCCACATTCCCCATAGATCCAATCATATGAAATTTTAAAAATATATATTTTCCTCATTTAAAAAAAACTTTGTTAATTATTTTTTAAACATTTCTTTTTAAAATCAGGTTCCAAATTTCCTCTCTCCCTCTCACTCAATGGAAGGCAAGCAAAATCATAGAAACTATATGTGTGGAATCATACAAAATATATTTCCATATAAGCCTCATTGCAAAAAAATAAAATAAAAAGTAAGAAAATTATACTTTACTTTGCACATTGAGTTCATTAATTTTCTCTAGCCTTTTTCATCATGCATCTTTTAGAATTGCTTTGAATTGAATCATTGAATTAATCAGAGTAGTAAATTCTTTTGCAGTTGATCATTACAACGTTGCTCTTACTGTGCACAATGATTTTTGAATTCAGGTTTTCACTTTTACTTTTTTCACATAGGTCTTCTCATATTTTTTGGAAACCAGTCCCCCATCAGTTTTTACAACACATTAGTTGTCAATCACAATCATGTACCACAGTTTGTTTAATTATCCTATTTTTTAAACTTTTATTTTATTGCTAGTTATTTTTCCAATGAGTCATTTAAGATTTTCTTCAATTTTTTTCATTCTTGTGAGTTGCTTTTTTTTTTGATGTCTTGTAGAGGCATTCACTTCCACTCTTGTAATTCAAATTTTAAAGGAATTATTTTAAGTGAATTTTTACACCTCCTTTTTTCAGTTTGCCTATTTTTCTTTTTAAGTTCTTTTCTTCAATGAATTTCTGTGCTTCTTTTACCATTAAATCAAGTTAGCTTTTTTTTTTTCAAAGTGTTATTTTCTTCAGCGTTTTTGTGCCTCTTTTTACCAAGCTGTTAATTCTTCTTTATAGGTAATTTTCTTGCATTACTCATTTCTTTCCCCATTTTCCCCTCTATTATTCTCATGTCTTTCTTTAATCTTTCTTTTTCTGAGTTTGTATCTTGGTCCTTTCTGCCACCATAATAGGGTTTTTTTTTAATAATCAAATTCTTGTTTGTTGTTGTTGTTTGCTCATTTTACTAGACTATTTCTTGACTCTGAACTTTATGTTAAAGTTGGATTCTGCTCCCCTGTAATCTCTTTTTGATCAGTTGACCAGCCCTCTTAATGTCACTTGGCTGAGAGGTTCCAAAGCTCCCACTGTTACCAATACTACCATTGTGGTTGCCTCCATGCCTTAACATTTGTGCTGCTGCCACGCTCCAGGCTGGCCCATGCTGGTGTCACAGATCTTTCCTTTTGACCTCCTAAGTTGTCTTAGACTGGGATTAATGTTTCCCTCCAACCTTTTGTTGGCTCTGTCACTCCAAAATTTGATGTGAGGAGGTATTTTGAAGTTGTTTGGAGGATAATATTGGAAGAGTTCAGCTGGGTTGCTGCCTGTATTATACCATCTTGACTTCTTCAGTAATATGAAATTTAAACAAAGCATCAGAGTCAGCCTCTGGGTGTAGTGGTGATACAACTTAAAAGACAGAACTTCAAGGAGGGAATAGTTGCCACGAGCTTAGCTTCAGCCCCTGTGGATCCTGGCTATTCCTGGAAAAATCAGTCTGGTTAAATGATGCTTGGGGCTGAATTAGACACTTAAATACTGCCAGATGCACAAGAATAAGTGAGCAAAGCCCTAGAATGGGAGTGGAAAGGAGTGAAACTGAAGTCTGGCTTTTTCACCCTGTCCAAACTTTTCTGTTCCCATGACTCTTTATTTTTCCGTATCTCTGAGAATGTGACTCATGACCAATATTCTTCCTGTTTCAGGAGATGTCCCAGATGCAACAATGCATCACTGACACCAATGTGATCCTGTCCATGGACAACAACCGCAGCCTGGATCTGGAAGGCATTATCAAGGATGTCCAATCCCAGTATGAAGAAATTGCACAGAGAAGCAAGACGGAGGCTGAAGCCCTATATCATAGCAAAGTGAGAACCCAACTAAACTCATTACTACAGATTTTGAACTTGAGCCAGGGAACATACAGGAGCTTATGAGCAATTAGAAGTGGTAATGAATTACCTCTCAAAGCAGAGATTGACAATTGTTCTCCCTTCCCCAAAAGAACTTAAACCTAGATCAGCTCTCCAAATTTCCAGGGAGCAATATAGATAGCATACTGATATCCTAATTTATGGAGGTTGGTAGAGTATAGAAATCATACTCCACTGACTTCTTCTGATATCATAGAGTTGATCTCTCTTGAGGAAGAGGGTAGGGAGTTATTTGCAGGAAGGGGGTTCAGCATCACTTCCTAGACTCAGTCATGGACAAAACCCACTTCAAACAAATCTCCTCTCCTCTCTCTCCCCTTTTCTTCTTCTGCAAAACCAGTATGAAGAGCTCCAGATCACTGCAGGGAAACATGGAGAGAGTCTGAAGGAAATCAAGATGGAGATTAGTGAGCTGAACCGCATGATCCAGAGACTGCAAGGAGAAATTGCCCATGTGAAAAAGCAGGTGAGCCATGGCTTCAGTTTGGCTTGGCATTCTGGCTGGTCTCAGTAGTTGGTTGGGATGGGGCATGCAATGAGTTCTAACGGTCTTTGTAGGTTGTGAAGAGGGGCGTGTGTGTGTGTGTGTGTGTGTGTGTGTGTGTGTGCATGTGCACACACATGTGTAAGAGACAGAGACAGAGAGACAGAAAGGTAGAGAAAAAAAGACAGACAGAAACAGACAAACATACACACACAGAAAGTGAGTCATAGAAGTAGAGAGACAAAGAGACAGACAGACAGACAAAAAGAAACAGAGAGAGATACACAGAGAGACAGAGAAATATAGACAGGGAAAAATGGAGAGATGGATTCTATTATTTGTAGATAGAATTAACCTCAGATCGAAATGATCCCCTACTAAGAATTAACATTGTTAGGGGATTGTGTTGTCCAGCACACAAACTCAGTTCCTGCCTCCAAGGGGCAGGAATCTAAGACTTAGTGCCCTTTGAAGTAGCATGGTACAATGGACTGAGAACTGGCCTCAGAGCCAGGAAGACTTGGGTCCAAGTCCTGTTTCTGACAAAAGTTGTGTGTGTGACTCTTAAGCAAGTCATTTAATTTTTCACTGCTCTAAGAGGGTAAGTTGCAGAGAAGATGGTGAACTTCATTGGCATAGGGCATTTCCTCCCTCCAGGAGCACCCTATATCAGTGAAATCACAAGCCTGGTTTCTAGTCTTATTCCTTTCTGTGGTGTTGTAGAAAGATTTGCTTTATCACTAGAGAACCTGGCTCTGCTACTAGTCTTAGACAAACAACTTAAGCCTTCTGAGTCTCAATTTTTTCATTTGTAAGATGAGTGAGTAGGGTTGGGTTAAATGATCTCTAAAGTCCCCTTCCAGCTCTGAATGCACTGAAATCCTGACTGTTCTTTTTTCCCCCTATGTGACATGGGGAATGCCATTTAAGGGTTCTAGGTCCCAGTTTTCTCTTTGAGTAAAATGAATGCACTGAATTATATGAGTCTAAAGTATCTTTTTTCTTTCAATCCCATCATTCAGGTAATCAATAAACTTTTATTAAGTACCTACTATATGCCAGCCACTATGCATCTAGGTGGCTGTGTAGTTTTGGGTCTGGAATCTGGAAGACTTCAGAAACTTATTATTTCTTTAACTCTTGGACAAGTCACTTCAATGCTGCCTCAATTTCCTTAACTATAAAATGGGGTTAATAATAACACATTTCTCCCAGGTTTGTTCTAAGGGTCAAATGAGATGATATTTCTTAAGCACTTAGCACAATGCTTGTCCCATAGCAGGTGCTGCATAAATGATTATCTTTCTTCTTAAGTATTAGGGATACAAATAAAAGGAAAAGACAGTTTCTGAACGTTCTCAGTTTTTCTTTCTTTAAAATGGGTATGACAATTTTAGGTAGATCTATCATCTCCTGGGGCTGTCATGAAGATCAAATGAGATCATGGATGTGAAGGCCTTGGTGTACACCCACAAATGCAAAGGAGAATGGTTGATGATGCTTATGATGATGATAATACAGAGCCAGCATTTAGTAGCAAACTGATTCAGAGATGGAGCAATTACAATGGCATTCCCCAAAAGAGTCAAATCAGTCTACCAACTTTTTGTTTCCTCTTCACCTTGGCTCTTTTCTTTGGGCTGTGTAGATTGCCCTTTTCCATGGCTTCCCAATGACACCCCAAATCTCCCCTTCCCTTCTTTTTTAGTGCCGTGCTATTCAAGACTCCATTGCTGATGCAGAGCAGCGGGGGGAGAATGCTCTCAAAGATGCCAGGCACAAGATGGAAGAACTGGAGGAAGCTCTGAAGCATACCAAGGAAGAGCTGGTTCGCCTGTTGCGGGACTACCAGGAGTTGTTGAGTGTCAAAATAGCCCTGGATTTGGAAATTACCACTTATAAGAAGCTGCTGGAAGGAGAAGAGAATAGGTAAGGGCACTGAAAGGTGACTCATAGTTTATGGGGTGAGAGAAAGTTTTAAGTTGGCATTGATTCTCCTGATTTTCTCCCAGAGGAATGCCCTGAAGGAAAGACTGGAGGGCAGGGAGTAGGGGAGGAGAAATCAGGAAAGGCAGAAGAAAGCCAGGTACTAAGGAAGGGGAAAATATGTGAGCTCCAAGTTTTGTATTGCGCAGAACAGGATAGTTGTCAGCACAGTGTCAGGATAGAAGAGGAGGCAGCAAATAAGGATGCCCTCAGAGTCAGAAGACCTTAGATCTAAATATAAAGGGGCACTGATTTAGAGAAGGGAGCCTGAAGATTTCAGGTAAGGGTAATAACATGTAGTGGCTGATGGCAGGGACAGAAGGGAGGCAACTTGACAGTCTTATTCTAGGTTGTTCTTGATTGCATAAGCCTTTACAAGGTAGCTTCACTTTTGGTTTATGTGAGTGAATTGTAAGAATAGTGGATCCAATATTATTTGCTTATTATTTCCAAAAAAATTTGGGAAGCCAAGTGAATATTTTCAACCAGGCCAACCAGGCTTTCCCCCTACCCCCACTCATTAGTATAAGTAATGAAGGGTATTTAAAAATAAGGAAGGGAGGGTGGGGGTTGAAAACATTCCAAAAGCAGTTCTGTATTAGCACTTAAAAATAACTGTCTTCTCTGAAGAAAATGAGATTGTCCAAGTGTATTTGACAGTGTTTTTTTTATGGAATTTACAGCTTGATAAGAATTGAAATTGAATTTCTTTCTTTTTTTTTTTTTTTTGCTTTTTGCTGAGGCAATTGGGGTTAAGTGACTTGCCCAGGGTCACACAGCTAGGAAGTGTCTGAGACCAGATTTGAACTCAGGTCCTCCTGACTTCAGGGCTGGTGCTCTAACCACTGCACCACCTAGCTGCCCCTGAAATTGAATTTCAAAGAAAATAAAATGTAATCCCAGTCCCAAAGACCATGAGCATGGTGGGATGTAGTTGATGAGAATGGGAATACCATTTTGGAATATTTTGGCTTCTCTTCCCCTCTCACTCAGGGCAGGGAATTCTTTTCTACCAATGAAGAAAGGGTTCCATACTAATGGTCTTTGGGATTGGGAGTACCAAAAAACAAGAAATCTGGTTTGATTACAATATCTCTTTTTTCCCCCTCCTCCCTGATAGAATTTCTGGAGAAGTTCCCAGCAATGTGTCCATATGTAAGTAGTGAGGGATGACTTCTCTTTTATGAGATTTCTTGGATGGGGCTACCAGAAGGAAGGGGTATGCAGAGGGAGTCAGTATTCTTACTGTGACTTGGTTTCTCCCTACAGCTATAAGTAGTAGCACCATCTCATCCAGTGTGGCATCCAAGGCTGGATTCAGAGGTTCTGGAGGAGGAGGAGGAGGTGGAGAACATGGTTTTGGAGGCAGAGGATCCAGTTCTGGAGGATACATCTCTGGAGGAGGAGGAAGAGGAGAAGGAGGAGGATATGGCTCTGGAGGGAGGGGTTCTAGCTCTGGAGGAGGAGGAGGAGAATATGGCTCTGGAGGGAGAGGTTCTAGTTCTGGAGGAGGAGGAGGAGGATATGGCTCTGGAGGAAGGGGTTCTAGCTCTGGAGGAGGAGGAGGAGGAGGATATGGCTCTGGAGGAAGGGGTTCTAGCTCTGGAGGAGGAGGAGAAGGAGGACACAGCTCTGGAAGTAGGGGATCTGGCTCTGGAGGAGGCAATTGTGGAGGCAGGGGTTCTAGCTCAGGAGGTGGCAGTGGAAGAGGAGGAGGAAGCTATGGCTCTGGAGGTCAAAGTTCCAGTTCTGGGAGTCGAGGCTCAGGCTTCAGAGGTGGAGGCAGTGGCTCTACAGGAGGGTCTGGAGGAGGCCATGGCTCCAGTTCAGGAGGGGGCCAGAGAGAAGAGGAGAGCTGTGGCTCCAGTGTGTCATTCTCTTTCAGATAAAGCTGTTCCCCCAATGCCTCTCTGCTCTGAATGTGAAAACAAGCCTTTCCCTGATCTATTTGTTGATAGCTTTTCAAACCGCACCAACTAACCCATTCAGGGGGAAGAAAGATGCTCAAGCATGTTTTCTGAAAGTTCTCACCTTTATTGCCCCTTCAAAATGGGTCAGAGCTCTTCTCCATTAGAGGGAACTGTCCTGGGGCTCAGAGGGCTGTAGCATCTTTCCTGCTCCCATTTTTTTCAGTGCTCCCTTCTCATAGACACTTTCGAATTTCTATTTCCTTGCATGCAGCAAAAAAAAAAGGGAAAAAAAAGTCATATTCCTTGTGTACATAATTTCTCTTGCTGAATCTGCTGTCTAAAATGTTACTCTGCCTCACCCAGGTCTATAAAATAAACTTCATTTGCAATTTATGTTGTTTGTGTGATGGCCTTCTTATACTTGACCTTAACTGGAGGGTACTTCAATCTGCACAGGAGGGAATGCAGGATGGGACAAGGAAAAATGTACTTCACTTGAAGCTTTAGTTTGGCATAAGGAAGAGAGAGCTTTGAAAAAGAAAATAGTCTTGAGTCTGTTCTAGTCTTGCTACCTCTTGACAGCGACGAAGATTGCATCTCTCTTTTTTTTAAAGACATTTATTCAGCATCATGATCAGACTATTACATAAAAGATTGCATCTTTAGACAAATTGCATTCAAAAAAATTTCAGAGCTTCCATCTCTAGAAGTCTTTAAGGACGGTAAAGAATCTCATCCTTTTGGCCCAAAGTCCCAGAGGAAGGTGAATGTGGTAGACTCACTTTTCCCTGCTCCCAAATCTGTAATGGTTCCTTAATTATCACTCATGTTAAAGTCAAACCTCTGGACTTGAACCCTTCATGTCTATCCTCTCCAGTAATTCTTAACTTAGGATCTCTGTTTACCATCCCTTGGGCCTCAATGTGTCCTACTCCCAGGCCTTTCCTCCTTCCCTACCATTTCAAACTCTATTCTGCCTTTGCCCCCCCTTCCTCCCAAACCCTAGGCAAGATTACCTGCCCAAGACAAACTTCCTGTCTAAGCCTACCTAATTCTAGGTACTCCAACATTATTTCATGTATCCTTAGACAAATGGACTTTATAAGACTATGGATATAAGATGAGGATGTTTATGCAAGTGATTCTTTTCATAAAGAAAACATTCTTGATAGAAAACAAATGTCTTTTCCTCTGCCTTCTTTGGTCTGCTTACTTTTCCACTTTGGCAAACTGAGTAACCGAAAGAAAGCCTCATCTCCAGATTTCATCTCAATCTCCAGAATTAACCTCTAGCATCTGAGCCTCCAAATCAAAGTTAATGCTTTGGGACTGATGACCAATCTTTCTTTTCTTCCTTCAATCGGATGCCTCCTTTAACAGGAGGCCTTTGGATCAGACCACTGCTCCATTGCAGAGTATGGAGGCAACTTGGGCCTCTTCTATAGAGAGCTACCATGTGCCTTGACTGCTATATCAGGGATGAAGTTATCAGGGTCCATAGGATTAATTTAATATGGAGGAAGGAGTCATAGAATAGGTCAGATCTGCTAGAATTACAGACTGGATTAAGGTTGATGTCTTCATCTGAGACCATGGATTCAGTGGATCTTGGAAGTCTATATCGGATGTATTTTTGCATGTTTGCATAGTCTGTATTAATAGATGCACACAGAGAAGAGTTAATCTCTAAATGCTTCTATAGCAATAAAAATTGCTCCATATGGTTTTCCTTTTTCCAGATGCCTCCTTAATTCTGGGGATGTGATGACTATTTGGAGAGTTAGTTCTACATGGGAAAGAAGAAGGTAAATTAATATTTATTAAATACTGACTATGTGCTGGGGATGTACTTATGCTTTGAAAGGTTGGAGGAGCCACTAGAGTTCTACTGATACAAGGTCATGGGAGTAGCCATAGCCAATATGGGTAAGGTGCCGTAGTAGTTCCAAGAATTTGCAGAGTTGTGCTGGTCCTGCAAATGGCCAACTTTGCCCATTAACCATGGAGTCTGAGACATATTTTCAGACAGTTACCAATGGGTGAATTTGTTTGGTATGACTTTGCTTGTTTGTTACTAAGGAGGACTTTTGCAAGGGACATGAGGGAGAAAAGGAAGGAATTAGGAAAAATTAAGGAATAATGATAGTATGAGTTTGAAAAGAAGGAAGAAAAGAAAAAAAAAGATTCCATCTTCAGTGTCCTGGGCCTTCTTTTCTTCTCCTTCTATATTGTTTTGCTCAGTAATTTCATCAGTTTTCATGGTATAATTTCTGTACTGGTTATACTCAGATCTACTTATTGACACTAATCTCTCTTCCAATCTAGCTGGCAAGAGCCCTCTGCTTATGCTCTGAAAACTGAGATCTCATTGAATTGTCTTTATTACATATATACAATACTTCATTTTCTTCCTTTCCTTTTCTTTGTTCTCTCCACTCTATAACATAATTATCCAATAGATTCACCCCCTCCCCCTGGTTTTGCTGACTTTTCTTGACATCATCAATTTGTGTAAGTTTTCACATGCCATCTCTGAGTTCTTCCTATATGACAATACTAGGTTAAGTGAGCCCATGCTGGGATTAGATTGCTATTAGGTTTATGCAGAATAAATCTACATGAGGGTAAAATTAGGTGTGTGTGTGTGTGTGTGAGAGAGAGAGAGAGACAGAGAGACAGAGAGAGACAGAGACAGAGAGACAGAGACAGAGAGAGAGACAGAGAGACAGAGAGAGACAGAGACAGAAAGAGAGACAGAGAGAGAAAGAAGGAAGAGAAGAGAGAAAGAGAGAGAGAGAGAGAAGGGAAAGAAGGGAGAGAAGGAAAGAGGGAGGGAGAGAGAATGAGAGAATGAGAAAGAGACCAAGATAGAAAGAAACAGAGAGATAGAGATAGAGAAGGACAGAGACAGAGAGCCAGAGCCAGAGAGAAGACAGATCCGGGGTGGGGGGGGGAAAGAAGGGAGGAAGGGAGGAAGGAAGGGAAGGAGAGATCTGTTTGTTTCATAAGATGCTTGTTTTCTAGAAATTTCTTTCTGGAGATGGTCAGTTAATTTCAAGAAAATGAGCTGGGAAGTGGAAGGAGCAGAGTTCTAAAAGTCCTTTTGCCTATTCTGTTTTCTTGTTGCCTCCCAGCTTTACTCCTGGGCAGAAAGGCTATCCTCTTGTGATTTGCAATTTTAGGTTTCTGGATTGGGGAACAATTTGAAAAAGGTCCTAAGCAAAAGGGTGAGGCACTTTCAAGTACTAACATATTCTCCAGGTGAATAAATTAGCGGGATATTAAAAACATTGATTCCTTGAGAATTCTCCAACCCCTTTTCTGCCTCATTTTCTTACCTCCTAGAATCAGACTTTCTTCTCTCATCCATTTGAATATATAATTCTCACTTTAAAGAAATTCCTTTTTGTTATTTTGAACTACTTTTTCTTTTAAAAAGAACAGAAAAAGAGAATTTGAACTAAGTCAGTTTGATTTTTTAAAAAAAATTCCAATTTAACTAGTTCCAACATTATCTTTATTTTATTTGTTTCCTTCTGAATCCCTGCCACTCTTATGTGCATTTTCAAATTACTCATTGAGACTTTGTCCTTTTTTTAAATAAACACCATCATTATTTTTTAACTCTCCCTAAATTCTTTCCTTCTCCCCACCTGACCCCACAAAAGTCCTCCTTGGTAACAAACAAGTATACTCACACTAAACAAAGTCAACCATTGGTTGTGTTGAGGTTAGGGAGTGCTTGACCCCAAAAGTATATTGGGGTTACAAGCCATTGTTTTGAGTTTCCTCAAAAGAATTAGTAGGTTTCCAAATCAAGGTGCAAGGATTTTATTACACTATGGTGAGTGAGATAAAAATCCAAGAAAAGTTAGGGAGGAAAGGTGGTTTAACAATTGACAAAAGGAAAGACAAGTTCCCTAGTGGAAGTCACAATTAAACAAAAGGAAGACCCTATTAAAACCTGGCAAGTGGGGTATTTCAAGGTTAAACCTAAAAGGAATCTAAGGTTCTAATAAGTTTTACCTTTTGTTATGAGAGACTAATCCTAAAAACAAGTTAGCTAGGAAAGACACCAAGATCCTGCCATTGCTTTATAAAGGAATTAGGATGGATCCAACCATTCTGGAGAGGAATCTGGAACTACACTCAAAAAGTTATCAAACGGTGCATGCCATTTGACCCAGCAGTGTTTCTACTGGGCCTAAATCCCAAAGAGATCTTAAAGGAGGGAAAGGGACCCACATGTGCAAGAATGTTTGTGGCAGTCCTTTTGGTAGTGGCTAGAAACTGGAAACTGAATGGATGCCCATCAGCTGGAGAATGGCTGAATAAATTATGGTATATGAATGCTATGGAATGTTATTGTTCTGTGAGAAACGACCAGCAGGACGATTTCAGAGAGGTCTGGAGAGACTTGCATGAACTGATGCTGAGTGAAACGAGCAGAACCAGGAGATCATTATACACGGCAACAACAAGACTATATGATGATTAATTCTGATGGACAATGAAATGTTTCAAACCAATTCCAATTGTTCAGTGAAGAAAACCATATACATCCAGTGAGAGGGATGTGAAATGTGGACCAAAACATAACATTTTCATACTCTCTATTGATGTTTGCTTGCATTGTGTTTCCCTTCTCAGATTTTTTTTCTTGTAGATCTGACTTTTCTTGCACAGCAAGATAATAGTAAAAATATGTATACACATATGAATTTTTTTCACATTTAACTGTTTCCATTCTAAATTAATTGCTTTGCTTTTGTTTGTGTAAAACTTTTTCAACTTCATGTAATCAAATTATTCATTTTATCTCCTGTGCTCTTATTTGGTCAAGAACTTTTACCTTATCCAAAACTATGAAAGGTGCCTTCTTCCCCAGCCCTTAAATTTATTTATGTGACTGTTTACATGTGGGCCATCTTTTTTTTGAAGTTTGTTGTGGTATATGACGTAATAAGCCAGAATAAATCTAACTCTTGACAGATTGCTGTCCCAAAAGTTTTTACTAAATGGTGAGTCTTTGCCTCAGCAGCTGGGTTCTTTAGTACATTGCTTCTGTCTTATTACTTACTCTGCTCATTGACCAGCTTTTTTATTTTGATTAAAAAGCACAAGTTAGTGTCAGGAAGATCAGAGTTCAAATTCAATCTCAGGTACTTACTAGCACCCTGGGTAAGTCACTTAACTCTGTTCACCCCAGTTTCCTCATCTGTAAAATGAATTGGCTAAGAAAATGTCAACCTATCTAGTATCTCTTTTTTTTCCATTGCACATATCAAATAAACGTCTCATTTCACACCCTTAGTTCATGACTTTTATTTTTTTTTATTAAAAGCTTTTTATTTACAAAACATAGTGATTTTTCTACATTGACCTTTGCAAAAACTTTTTTTCCCCAAGCTTTTCCCCTCCTTCCCCCCACCCCCCACTCCTAGATGACAGGTAATCTAATACATGCGAAATATGATAAATTATATGACAAATCCAATACATGTATACATATCTATACAGTTATCTTACTGCACAAGAAACATCAGATCTAGAAAGAGAAGAAGAAAAAAAAACAACCTAAGAAGGAAAACAAAATGCATGGAAATATTCACAGAAAGCGTTAAAATGCTGTGCTGTAGTCTGTACTCAGTTCCCACAGGCCTCTCTCTGGATGTATATGACTATCTTCACCGCTGAACAATAGGAACTGGTTTGAATCACATCATTGTCGAAGAGAACCATGTCCATCAGAATTGATCATCGTATAGTCTTGTTGCTGTGTATAATGTTCTCCTGATTCTGCTGATTTCACTCAGCATCAGTTCATACAAGTCTTTCCAGGCCTCTCTAAAATCATCCTGCTGGTTGTTTCTTACAGAACAATAATATTCCATGACATTCATATACCATAATTTATTCATCCATTCTCCAATTGATGGGCATCCTTTCAATTTCCAGTTTCTTGCCACTACAAAAAGGGCTGCCACAAACATTCTTGCACATATGGGTCCCTTTTCCTCCTTTAAAATCTCTTTGGAATATAGGCCCAGTAGAAACACTGCTGGGTCAAAGGGTATGCCCAGTTTGATAACTTTTTGAGCATAGTTCCAAATTGCTCTCCAGAATGGTTGGATCCGTTCACAGTTCCACCAACAATGTATCAGTGTCCCAGTTTTCCCACATCCCCTCCAACAGTTATCATTATCATTTCCTGTCATTTTAGCCAATCTGACAGATGTGTAGTGGTATCTCAGAGTTGTCTTAATTTGCATTTCTCTGATCAATAGTGATTTGGAGCACCTTTTCATGTGACCAGAAATAGTTTCAATTTCTTCATCTGAAAATTGTCTGTTCATATCTTTTGACCATTTATCAATTGGAGAATGGCTTGAATTCTTATATATTTGAGTCAATTCTCGATATATTTTAGAAATGAGGCCTTTATCAGAACCTTTGGATGTAAAAATATTTTCCCAGTTTACTGCTGCCCTTCTAATCTTGTCTGCATTCATTTAGTTTGTACAAAAACTTTTTAACTTCATATAGTTGAACTTACCTATTTTGTGATTAATGATGACCTCTAGTTCTTCTTTGGTCACAAATTCCTTCCCCC